>CM061537.1:95295324-95405849 GCA_030545055.2 Neoaliturus tenellus | reverse complement strand
AAACAGATTAATATTAACAGCCCCAACTGTAAACCAATCAATTCACATCCTAAACGAACGCCAACTAAATCTACCTAAATTACTGAGCTGATTGTAACAAGGTAATACCCCCGTCGCAGCAGACCTGCGTACTCAGCGAATTTCCAAACGATCTTGAGATATTGTATTTTCCCCATTAACACCATAGGAAAGGGTATGTAGGTTGGCTGCCTTGGGATGTTGTTAGAAAATGTTAATTTTGTTAGGAAATGTAATAGTTACATTAGGTAAATGTCAAACTATATCAATTTTCAGCATTTTTTAATTTTCCCCATAAACCCCATGGGAGTGGATAAGTAGGTTTGCTGCCATATGGGTGTTGTAAGAAAATATTATTAAATCCTACCTAGTGAATGAACATACCAAATATTATGAAGTTATGGTGTTCTTTTCATTTTCCCCATAAACCCCATAGGGGTGAGAACGTAGGTTTGCTGCCATGTGGGTGTTGTAAGCAAATATCAGTTGAACCCTACCAAGTGAATGTACATACCAAATTTTATCAAGTTATTCCAATAAATAAGCGAGATACAGGGTTTTGTTGATTTCCCATAAGATTAACATGGAAAAACTATTTTTGGCTTTTCTCCGTAACCTGTTAAGCCAAGATAAAAATTCAAAATATTAAATTGTTTGTTTTTTTAAGCTCTTTTAAATGGTTTTAGTTAAAATTGTTGAATTTTGAAAATTATGCTCCAAAAATGCAAAAAACCCATTTTTGACCACTTTGAAACCCCATAAAACCCCGTTCTTATAACCCGATCATGCTGGTTCGCGAACTCATGAAAATAGACCTAGCCTTACACCTTCATACCAAATTTCATCAAAATCGGAGGTCCCCTTCAAAAGTTATCGGTACCACGGACACACACACACACACACACACACACACATATATATATATATATATATATATAGATATGTAATGGTAGTCTAATGGGGACATTTACCATGTACATGTGGCATTGATGGGACAGTACTGTTCTCTTAAGCCTCAGTGGGTTAGAGAGGACCGTTATCCTAATGCTACATCTATAGAAATTTTCTGTACCCTTAATGCTACACTAATATATTGTTGGCCCATGGGGCAATGCTGCCAACCTACAACATTTTCCTCAATCCAATTTTTTTTAAATATAGTTTTTATTGGAATTAAATTGTGTTGAATAAATGAATTTACTATGTAACAGGCAGACAATAGTATTCAAACAATTTTTTTCCTAAAAACAATAATTAAAAATAGTATGTTGTTTCCTTTTTTTAGGAGTGAGAATTTTCTCCCATTGAAATTTATAATTTATTAAATAGTTACACAGAGTTATGTGAGTTAAGTGACACTCCTTTCTTATATACGTATGCAGATCTTATTGTACCTTATTTACTCATATAGTTTATAACTGGTTATTTTAAGACTGGTTGTAGCACTGTCTTTTGACAGTGCCTTAAGCTGATAAGGTTTGACTGTTGAACAATATGTGCCCTCAAATAGGATTACCTGAAGGTTGTCTCATAAAATTCAAGAAAGGTTATGAAATTTCACATTATGGCTACCAAGGCTTTAACTCAAAACACTTCATGAATTATCTGTGTCATGGCTTACACCGAGTACGTACCGTACCTGCAATTTGTGTTAGCACTCGAGGTCTGGCACGGATTTGCCTGAATAATTTCATTAATACTTTTTAACAAGTCATAGGCATCACAAGTAGTTGCTTAAACTGAGGTAGTAATGTTTTCCAACTAAAAATACCCACAAGAATTCCTAAGACCATAGATGTAAAATCCGAAAGAATAATACTTGGCATTTTTAGCACTTTACAAGACTTGAATGAGGTATTATCTCTCATAGAAGGCATAGACCGAGCATCAGCCTTCTTTTACATCTATTTTCAACGTCAATCTTCTGCATGGTACATATATCCGACTTGCGCCATGAATATAAATTAAATTTTAAGTAAGTACTTGCCGTACAATGAAGGGCAGCTGAAAGGATCATCTGTGCTGTCCTACCAGTGTTCTAGCTTGAATTGTCCAATTGTTTTGTTTTTAAATAAATGACAAAATCTCAACTTTTGAGGAAGTTAATTTTTTAAATTTATTTTTGTAAAGATTTTACCAAACTTAACCTCCCTCATCCGACCTACATATAACTGACTCCTCCCGATATCCGACCTACAGCCCAACCATCGACCTGCAATTTGTGTGCTCCTGACATTGCTGAGCCTGTTGAGACATGGAGCTATTCGTTATTTGTAAAGACAATTATGTATAAATATTGTCTTTTTTCAGTTATTTTTCATATCTTGATGTTTTAATGACTATGTTATGGGTACTTTAAGTTGTATTACAACATACTATAGCTTTATTTTTTACCTAGCAAATGCATTTCATTTGATTTTCTTGATATATGAATTTTTTGCTATTGCGACCATGGTCAGTTATGGGAGGTTCTACAGCAATTTATTTTTATCACAGCTATATTGACAATCATAGTTTCGCAAAGAACCTGAGGTTCGCTTTTTATGATTTGCACTTAAAAGAAAAACAATCACTCAACTTTAAAAACCTTCCTTTTTCAATATTCAATAATGCTTCATAGTACCTGTTGGCCGAGCATTTGTTTAATAAACTTAAACAATTCTTTGTAGTCATAAAAATATCAGTCCCAGACTGTACGCTAAAATGCCAGGGCCTTTTTCTTTCAAGACAAGCTCATCCTCTCCGCTTACTAGCCTCCTCGACGACCTCGTGCGCTTCGGTTACTTGCTTTTCGGGATGTTTACATATTCATGTAGGAATAAGGGGAGGGGGCGCTACACTCAAGAATGAGTTTCTTTCAACTGAAACATGTGGGTATTACCACTACAGTTAAACAGATGCTCATGTTGCAAATTGTTTTTTTTTTTTAATTTGATTGCAATAATTTTACTTAACTTTTAAATAACAAAATAACCATAATCGATAGTACAACGTGTAATACATTAATTAAAAAAGTTATTTTTACTGTAGTATGTTAGGAATTCAGTAGCGGGCTACAATATAAAAATCACAATCATACTGGAGCTCATGGTTCGTTTCTTGACATTTGAATCAGATGTTTACAGCAACTCTTGTTTTGATTTTAAAGTAGATGACTAATGTTACAATTTTTAGAATTTCGATTCAAGATTATAAATAAATACGATTTTTCTAGCATCGAGGCCTATAAACAAATTAATTTTATCCAAGAACTAAGTTACCGGTACCGTATTTGCAAAGTAAAAAAAAATCGTTTGAGGTCCTTAAGCATATACATACAAATACACCTTACTTGTATTAGAGAATAGGATTTAATGTATTTCCAAGCATATTTGCCACTTTTTATAAATATTTCTTATTGCCTCATGATTTATTAAGGTATATAAAGACCAACACTTTGGCAGTTAATTAATATTAATCATTGTGCTCTACTTGAACTCTCATCAAAAATTAAATTGACCTTAATAGAATCTGCAATTACCCCTTATGTTAATCTTTTGAACAAATTTACAACCGTTTCAATTAATGGTCAGCTATGAAAAAATAAAACTTATCTTTTGTTTTAATCAAACACTTTAAATATGTGCTTCTAAAGTAAGTGGGAACTTGAAAGTAAAAAACACCAATGTTAAAAAAATCATTTTTAAGTTTTTAAGCTCACAGCAAGCCTCCATATGATTTTATTCTGCTCTTCAGGTTGATGAGTTCCTCTGAATTTTCAAGGTCCTTAAGGGGGCGGTCTACCCCTGGCGCGCACCCAAATGCAAGGGGTTTTTATAATCGTGTTATCTTCTGCCAAATGAAGCCTAGAGCTATAAATAAGGTGTCATATTAAAGAAGAATAACGGTACTAATTTTCCTCTGTTACACTTTTGTAATTAGTTTATTAAAACCAATAGAAAATTTGAGTTAAAAATCTATAAAAACAGATGATTTTAGACAGTTATAGCTGAAATTAGAAATTTTATTTTAAAATTCTAAAAAGATAGCCGACTAGATCCTTTTTTCTACTTAAAAAAAAGTTAACAGGCAATCTCTATCTTAAGCGGTTAGTTTTAAATCATGATCCCCGTAAACCTCTGCATTTACAAAACTAAAAACAGATGAATTTAGACAGTTATTACTGAAATTAGAAATTTTATTTAAAAATTCTAAAAAGATAGCCGACTAGATAATTTTTTCTACTTTTAGAAAAAGTTAACAGCCAATCTCTATCTTAATTGGTTAATTTTAAAACACGATCCCCGTAAACCTCTGCAGCCATCAAACTCGCCTAGCGCTACGGCCGCGAGGCGGCATTCGGCATTGTTGTTGTTTTGGCTGGGGTAGACCGCCCCCTTAACAAATAATAACATGCAAATAGACAAATGGACATAATTCGTTTGATTCGAGGCATAATATGTAGCATTCCAAGTTTCGTACGGCCGCTTTTGGTACACTGGCATGATCAACAAGCGAGAATTACCCTTGCAGTAGCCCGCCTGCAAAATGCCAAACCCCCGCCGAACTTAAATGTATTACATCTTGCCTCACAGCTTTGAAGGCGTTTAATAAATACCGCTGGTACCGAGACAAAGCGTACGAGTGTAGCTGATAAGTAGCTGATTTTCCTATGGGAAAATAGACATTAAAGTCTAAACTTGGTATGTAAATTGTTCCGTTTGTTTTGGTGTTTCATCAATAATCAGGGACACATGAATATTTATAATTTCCTTTTTGTGGATGGTTTTAATACGATATAATTAAATACATTGTCAGCTTTAACAACAATATTCAATAACGAGGTGGCCCGTGCGCAAATTGCGCATTTTATGATTCTGTATGAGTGAAACTCACCTACAGTATGTGAATATTGATTATAAAGTGACAGAGGTCTATTTTCGTTTACTATCTGGCTTTTAAAATTCATCTGAAGGTAATCAGCTATTAAATTACAATCTATAGGCAAGCATGTTTCATTTCCTCCTTTTTTCTCAGCTTGTGTGCATCGTAGGAGAAATCCGTGCATACCGATATAAAGGTATTGTGCTGTAGATGAGCAGAATCATGTTTTAATTCACATCGGCCCCCGGGGCTACGCCCTACACGCTTTCAAAGTGTCAATGTTAATGTTATGGGAGAGGGAGAAGGATAATTGATTGAATCATAAGACATCTGTTGTAATAACAAATGCTAGCAAATAAGGAAGAACAGATGTTTCATCTATAAAACATTTTAAAATTAATTGGCTCAAGATCAACTGAATTTTTGGTCGAATTTCGACCAGTGGGCGATCTCTAGTTCACATTAAAGAACTTGCAATAAAAGCTGGTCAACATTTTAAAGAGCCCTCTAGAAATAAATCAAAGGCGAGGGGAGCGAAGCCCGAAACAATATGACATTTTTAATTACAATTCGTCACTGCGGTATATCCAAACCTTTAAAATGACACCTCAATCTTAAAAATCGGTTCAGTAGGTCGAGAGAAAAAGGGACGTAACAGACGAAACCCTCATAGAAATAAGAAGATAGATTGTCTGGTTTTGAATCACAAAAACCTTGAATACGCCTAATATGTATATGTATGGCCTGTATATAATATGTGCCTGTATATGTATGGCCCAACTTACAAAATAAACTTTTTGAGGTTATCGCACACGCACAACAGTCCAATTTCTGTATCGTGCATGAAATTTCATTGACCAAGGCTATGAAAAACGCTACTTTCTGGTCAAAACTGCGAACAGCTTAATGTGTCTGTTTTTGGTGTTGTTTCATAAAATATAAACAGATAAGGGCTAGTGAGTCAACACTCTGGCACCGACTTCCGCCGCTTCCGCGATTCCGCGGACCGCGAACGACATAGCGCGTGCCATTACAGCTCGCCCGTTTCCATAGCAACAAGGCGTCTAGATTTCGCCAACTTTAGAGAAATTAATTCAAATTCAAATTCAAAATTCTTTATTCTATATAAACATTACATAGATACAATACCACAAAATACATGATATGGAATTATTATTTCCCTGCAAAGACTATATATCCGTGTGCAGGGAGTCACAGAGTAACAGGGAGTACAGATAGTCACTGTGTTTGTTAACCAACAGTTTGGGAAAATTGATGGTAAATCCTAATCGGTACAGTCTTGACGGTCTTAAATGATCTGTTAATTAAAAAACGTTAGTTTTAATTTTCGTTATAAAAATACTTAAAAAATCGTTCCCCATCTCGGAAAAAAATACCACTTTTTCGCCTCCCCCTCCCCTCCCCACTGTGGGCACCCCTGCAGTACAGTATACAGAAATTAACTATAACACAATGTCTAGAGTCACACAATCACCGCACCCTACGCTCCCCTGAGGTGTACTGGCCTCCCGCCCGCGTGTATTTTTCCCGCTCTGGTGTGGAAGCACCTGTTTCCGCTGCGATATTATCGCCCATGTAGGGCCGGATTTAGGAATTCGCCGCCCGTAGGCTATCCATTTTCTGCCGCCGCCCCCCCCCCCCCCTCACCACCACTTATAGGGACAGACTCACACATAGTTTTTATTGTCACTTATATAGTGGGCGTATTAACCTTAAAATACGCACCGTACCATATTATTTTGATGTTTCATTATCAAGGTATCAAAAGTATTAATTGAATTTATGAACTGTATAATTGTATATTCTCTAATTTAATACTTTAAGCCAAGAATGACAACACAAAGAATCAAAGTGACTTCACAGAAGCAACTACAACAGCGAACAGTCAAAGCTGTATAGAGGAAATTGCCAGTCCAATAATAATGGTGGTTTTGTCACAAGCTACAAAACATACTTCAAACCACTTTAAATTGAAAATGAAGTTTGAACTGATACAAATTGAGTTAATAAATTTTAATAGACATATGCCTTGTCTATTTCTCTTTTCATGGTCTAAGATGAAAAGTTGCGAAACTCTAGCGTGAAAAGTCTGAGGATGAAGATGCTAGTACAGTAAAAGAATAAACTTATTTCCATTTTCTCAAATTAATACACTTTAAATCAGAAAGATGTACCGAAAGAAGTTTCTGTTATAAAGTAGTAATATTATTTTCAACCTTTAATAAATTGACAATAAAGTGCCGCCCCAAAAATGTTGCCGCTATAGGCTCCAGTCTTTTCAGCCTATTTAGAAATACGGCCCTGCGCCCATGTAACGCAGATATAATTCCAGGAAGGTATCGCGTCGCTCCAGCGATAAAGTATTGCTCAGGTCTGTGCAGGCCTTTAGGTGGAATAAAAATAATATATTAATGTGTAGATACGTGCTTAAAACGTTTGATCACCAAAGTATAAGTTCAATTGTAAAAACCTACGAAATGTATTCTCATTTGTACGAATTAGTAGCGAGCAGAAGGATGCAAACGCAAAAATTGTTTGGTAACAGGTGCCGGCAGAGACCCACTTCTGTTTTTACTGGCTGCCAGGGTGATGTAACCTGAACCTGAGCATAGCGCCCGCCGCCGGCACCGGCCGGTGAGTGAGTCATACTTGCCGCCACCGCTCCGCCACCACTATGCCAGGTGCCAGGACAGGACTGTTGTGTTGTGTTGTAGTAGCCCATAAGCACTCGGACCGCGACCCCCCCCCCCCCCCATCCACTGTGACGGCTGTGACGTAGCGGTTGCGTCAGTACTCTACAGTGCCGCGTACTCGAACTATGTTGGCGTTCGCTCTAATGCACATTTTGAATTGAATAATTTATATTAAAGGTTATCCACGACAATGTCGGATATTATCATTATTCTTGACAACCACAAAATTTTAATATTAAGATTTATAAAAAGAAGAGTATTAAAAGTCGTAGGTTTTTTATCTTGAATTAAAAACAATTGTTAATCCACGGTCTAAATCTGTCAATTGCATCATCTTATGCATGATGTATCCTTCACTTTTTAACTATGGTAAAAACAAGTCATAAAATTGCTTGTGTGATTATTTATGGCCGAAGAATAATTATTGATAACAGAGAATACAGTACAGTCAATGTACTCATCGAGTTATTGGTATAAAAGGTTTAAATGATAATTAGACTATTCTGAACAAAGTTGTTGATAAACTTAAAACATTTTTCTGTTGACGATAAAAACTTTATTCACGTTAGTACTTTCTTAAAAGATTAAAGTATGGCATTGAATAATAAAAACCAAGATTGACAGGTGCAAATAACGTTTAAAATTGTTAGGGTCTACCTAAATACAAAATCAATTTTCACATACACTTTTATAATTATTAAAATATTATGTTTTTCAAATATGGGTTTCCCCTGAAACAAGGAAAGTAATTAATAGAGAATTATAATTAATCAACAGTGTTATATGATGATATTGTGAGTTTAATAATTTCACTTAATTTCCTTGTGTAATCGAAACTGTTCACAACATACCACATTACAAGTTTTCATAGCCTTGGAATTAATTAAACCCGCTAAAACTAGATTAAGCATCGCTTTACTATACTAAAAATATTATTTAACTGATTTAAAGTCACTATGCTACATGAAGCTGAAATAGTCAATACAATAAAAATGACAACACAAATAAATAGGTTTAATTCCCATGTAAGGAATGTAATTTTTTTTCATTTTACATTTTAGATGTAAAATGTAAAACTACAAATTTAAAAGTAAAAACCACTCTCCCTTTTTTTATTTTATTGTCCAACTTAAACAATTTGGTTAATGTTGTTATACTACTAGTTGTTGCCCGTCACGGCTTCGTCCGTAATTGAATTTGTTTTATAGGTAATACAATCTCTTTTATGAACAACTTATCTTCTTCTTTAAGAATTATATTAAAACATTTAAATAGTGCGAGTGGAGCACCTATGAGCAACCCCATAGGATCTTTGGTAGCTTTAAAGTTTTGTAGGGCGGAGCCCTAAAGGAAATTCACAAAAGTCCAGTGGGGTAGAGCCTTAAAGAACTTCAAAAAGTATATTTCCAAAATCATTTCTTAATAGGCTACCTTTGAGTAAAGAAGAATGGCCATGTCAAATTTCAACCGCGTAGGTTTAGAGCGATTTTGAAGTCCTGTTAGGCGGAACCCTAAAGAACTTCAGAAGCGAGTATATATGAGTATAGTTGACCATCCATGTCAAATATTAATTACGTAAAATTCAGTCAGCTAAGTTAAAAAAAAAAATGTCGCTTCCATAGGAATAATATGGTAGCTTTCAAGACGTTTGGGTCTGAGACCTGTGGAATTTTCTTACTTTATCTTTGATAAAAACCTCCTCCTGACAATAAAAAACATAAAAAAAGAATTTGAAAAATCGGTCCAGCCGTTCACGCATGATGCAATGAACAGAGAAATAGGGATTCATTTTTATATGTAGAGATAAACATAAATTATAAAAAATAGTTGTCTGTTACAGCGTAATATTTTTTCACTAAATCTGTATTAGTTTGATTACCAAGCTATTTCATAAACTGTAATCCAATGTAAGTTTAGAATGCATTAAATTCTCTTCATAAAACAACCAAATTTTATTTTATATAGTTAATTTTACTCGTTTCAGTGCAATAGCGGCCTTTTCTGACTTTGGTATAATATTTGACAAATTTCATTGTTCACAAAAGTGCTTTAGATCAGAAAATAATGTAAAATTGTACTTTGGGACATTACTGGAACAGTAAACAAATCGAACAGAAATTGCCAAATTCGTTTTTAAAAAGTTATACTTTTTACGGATTTAGGCCTATATCAGATATTTCCATTATTTAATATTGTCCATATATGTCACATTATCCAGGGGGAAAACAAATATATTGCCACCGAATCTACAATGATCCGTCCAGTAGCTTTCACTTGAAAAATTAAAATTAATTCTTTATTTTGATTTATATAAGTATGATTTAATACGGTGATTAATCATATTAATACTTAATCACCACATAAAGAAATTAAACCCCCAGAAATTGCAGAAACACAGCATAAAAACAACGCGGCGCGTACGGCTAGCTTGACATGAGTCGACGCTAATGTGTGTGGCGTGGAAGTAGTGTCGGAATCGCGCGGCGAGCATCAAAGGCTAGCCCTTCTCTCGGTCTCCACAGTCCTGCCACTGCACCGACACAGATGTCGACGGACCAACGAATCCCTCACAACCAATGGGTTACACATTATTTCCTCTGTGTTGACCCTCGTTATGTCACACATTTTGAATGAAATATTTTATGGTTATCTACAGTACGAGTATTTTCCAGTAGTCTATTCATTCATGTTCATATTTAAATAAAACTGATTTTTACTGACTGACTTTCATTCACCGTCTTCCGAAAAAAAGAAAAAAATGAAATAAGTGAATAATCAAGATGCATATAATGTTAATGTTTTTTAACAAGATGTGCTTGTTTATAACTGATTGTTAGGATTATTCAATAAATATAAAAAAGGAAAAAAATTGTTTTTGTAATATATTTATTTCTTGGCAGACTAATAGGCCTATTAGTATACTAGCTAATGTCCCGTCAAAAATGACTGGTAACTTTTATGACGATTGGGCTTAGGAAGTGTGACGATTAAAAAGTTTCAATGGTGAAATGTTTTAAAATCTCTGACAACATAAGATTGAAACTTGAATTGTGCCAGGTCCAATAGCAATGTGAACAGAGTTAGGCCTACAGTGTATAACAATAATAGTTAATTCTTTAATATGGTTTCAAGATATATTATGGGAACTTACAAAAACCAAAGATAAAGATAACCGCCTTTTAAAGATATCTCCATTAATTCCATTCCAGTTGTCTTGCCAATAGGAATTATGATTTTTACCGTCACAAAATCACTGTTCAAAATGTTTCTTTTCCTCGGTCTCTAGATTGCACTTTGTTTATATCTCAGTCCTTAGTACTGTAATTCTTCTTGAGTCTTTTATTTATAATTTCTTCATAGTTCTTCTCCTCTACCTTCACCCTTTTGTGCTCCCTTAATTAGTGAGACCAGTGAACGAACCGGTAACAATAGTTAGCATATTAGCTTATAAGACTATTTTGAGAAGTTATTTATGTCTATGACGAAAATAAATGGATTGATAAGCTGAGTATATTTTTACAATCAAAATATCTCGTTTTCGTATTTTTCAAATAGGCCTACTGAAAGTTATTATTATTATTAAGTAAGTTTATATTATTATTATAGTCATTATTTAACTAAGATATCAAAACATATGTGTAAACAAATTAATCTGTAAGTCATAAGTTTAAATACAGGCTAAATGCGATCATCTAAGCTACAATAAGCACTTGTCTTTGTATAGTAACCAAAATGTTATTTAATCATCAGCTGTTAACTAAGTATTTTACTGGTTTCAAAATAACTGCAATCTTAAGTTGGGAACAATAGGATAGGCGTGTCAAGGTCAAGTCTTTTAATAAGCCAGCTGATTTTTGCTCATTTAACTACATGTTAATTAGCTTGACCTTCACTCGCTTTTTCTATTGCCCCCGACTAGTATCCTTCCCTAAAAGTTTCATCATTTGTCAATGATTTAAGAATCATAGTTGTCTGCTTTGTTTACTGATCCTATCCTATACTATAATACGAGCAATTTCTGAAGGGATGTGTGTTCCACGATCTCGAAATCTAGCGAAGAGATTTTTCTTATACTTTGCATTTAAGATTGTTTCGGCCCAAAAATAAGTTTTGAAATGTTCTTAATCCCAGGAAAAATATGCGGGTTGCTATGTTGGTAACGAAATAAAAACTAAATGTAAACAAAAATAAAGGAACATTAATGTTAAGCAGACTTTTTTAAACAGCTGTTAACTATGAAGAGGTATAGTTGGTTGTTGGTGGAAATAAATCTATTAAAATTGAATCAAAACCAACGAGCAAGGCTCGGTTAACCTGGCACTCTTATAATAATATAATACATGCAATGTCTGAAGGGATGTGTGTTGTACGATCTCGAAATGTAGCTGGTAGATTTAGCTCCAACTTTGCACTTAAGAGTGTTTTGGCCCAAAAATAAGTTGAGAAACAGCCTCAACACCCCAGAAAAAATCGAATTTAGTCTAAATTTAAGTTTTTAAATCTTAATTTTTAACAATGGTCTTATAGGTTGCTATTTTAGTAACTAAATAATAACGAAAGGTACACAAAAATAAAGAAACATTAATATTATGCAGTCTTTTTGAAACAGCTGTTAACTGTGAAGAGGTATAGTTGGTAGTTGGTGGAAATTTAATATTACCATGACACCATAACAAAAGTGAATTAAAACCAACGAGCAACGCTCGGTTAACCTGGTATACTAGTCTATTGATACAGTCTTGGTAAACCGTAAATGTAATAATTATTAACACGAACAAGCAACGAATTTAAGGCATATCTCAAACTGACCATCGGCGCACCTCGACCCTGCCCCTACTAATACCAGGTGTCCACAAAGTTTTTCCCTGATTCCAAAGCCTAGCTACTGTTCGGACACTATCACAACCACGCGCATCTTACATTTATTGTTTTGAAGGGAATTTAGCCTACTTTTTTTCCCATTAATTTGTTTACCTCTTAACCCAGCTGATTGAAAACAATAACGTTAACCAAAATCTAAAAAAAAAATTGTTAGTAAAAATAGTATATTTCGTCACGGGTTCGGAAAGTGGTCATTATCGGTGCAAAATATAGAGTTTCAAGTCCGAGGCGAAGACGAGAGTTAGATTAGAGGGATATACTCAACAAAATGACAATGTTATTCTAACGGGGAAATTTAAAATTAAATTTTTGGATAGCGCTCTTAGTTTAAGTCCGATTCTCATCAATTTTTGGCGGATACAACTACAAGACTAAGCCCTTTCCGCGACGACACCAAAAACTCAAAATCGGTTAAAAAATGATTTCTTGACACCAAAACCCTTAGCGTATAAAATAACTATAGACTCTTAAATTTTTTAAAAGTTCGAATTATTAATTTTAATTCAAATCTAGCGCATTTCCCCCAGATTATGATTCTATAACACAAATGTGTTCTTATATGTTCATAATATGTCCATAAATCATTCGACAGTTTTCTGTTAGACATATTCTTACAATTAATATAGAAACACTTTCTTTCTTCTACTCTAATGATAAAAAAAACGCCTTGTTTGCTAATTTATTCTACATATTAAGAAAAAGCGGAAAAAATTCGAAAGGTGTTTTGGTTTCTGTATGAAACATGATAAAAGAAGCAAGCTAACTAGCGTTATAGCATATTATCAACGCTAATACACGTATTATTAATTTGCTACATGCGTTTCACAAAACGTATGTAAGGAAAAAAAAACTGTAGTTGAAAGAACTTGACTCTATTTTGCCAATGTATTTTATTACTCACATTAATACTCGTTTTTTTACCTTTCTTCCAAACGAGTATTGCTTTGTTTATAACTATATTCTACAATATATTAATTTACGTTGTTCAAGAAAAAAAACTTAAAAATAAAGTATGAAAATTATTTTATCCTATTAAAAAGGCTATCACTAGACCAGTTATTTAGAAGTAAAGCTGTAGGGAGGGGCGTGGAGGGGCGATTGGGACTTTTTTCCTCCCTACCGCGCCAGCCCTGATATGCATTTATACAGGTTAGAGGTGTTGCCAACCTCACGCATTCTAAATGTCCCGTCACCGAACGTTACCACAAAGTGCTTTGTATTACAGTACCTAATGTACTTACTACATGTTGGGTCTTATGACACAAATAAGTCCCCACTATAGTTTTACAAAATTAATTTTCTTTATATTACTGAAGAAAAGCTGTTTGTCGTCATATCCTGCCCCGAAACCTAGGGAATCCCTCCTAATAGGCCGAGGCATTTATCGTCCAGCTAATGGAGCATGGTATCTAGGTGTCATCAAAGATCTCTGTCCCAACATATTACAACTGTAAATATTTTACAGTTATTATAGTAGGATTCACGAAAATAGTCCGATGAGAGTCGATGCATTGTTGCCAGATTTATTCTAAAACACATTTTTATACTGTATTACACATGGTAAACATAAAAAAATGACAACATTGCAGGGCGAGAGGGGGTGAGGGGGGACACAGCTGTTAAAATTTCCATCGGACTATTTTCGTGCATCTTACTATAGGCAAGAAAATATACAAAAAGATAAGATATAGTTTATTGATAGGCCCTGTCAAATATTTATATGTCTACACACATGTTTTGCCACACAATAAATTCAATGATACTAGTTGTAAACCTTAACAAAGTACCGTTTAGTCTCTAGGCACATAAAAGTCGGAGAATTGAAATGCCTTTGTTAAATAACAAATTTTGACGTTGGAGTTTTATTGAATGTAACATAGAATATAGGAAATATGCTAAATAATATATCTTTATTCAATAAGAATAACATTCTTCCCTAATTTAGGGTTGTCTAAGACAAAGAATACTAATACAGTTTAATTTTGATATATTAGATAGAGTCGAAATGAAGATTTCACTAGAAGAGTTCACACTAATATTTTGAATATAAATGGTGTCTTAAAATTTTGATTGAGTCTTTGAGAATACTTGATCAAATTTGAATTAATAATTTTGAAGGTAGTCCGAATTTTTTGCAAAAATTTACTGTTGATTTAGGAATAGTTCCTCTTGCACCGAATAACAAACCGATAATTTCAATTTTTTCAAGGCCATATTTCTTTTTGTAGTAATTTGTTGTCGGCAAGTAAATATTTTCTTTTTTCTGTTTGATTTTGGTTTGGTTGTGTTCTTCCAATTTCAAACCGCACGGTGGGATCTATTATGGTGCCAATTTTGGAGCCTTCTTTAATGGCTATTTATGTCAATTCGCCGTGTCCCTCCTTCATCAGATAATCCGTGCACTTCTTCAAAGACTTTGTATTTCAGATCTCGGAGGGATTCGGCAATCATTGATCTGACCTTGTGATGTCTAACATTTATCAATGTTTCACTAAAAGGGCAAGATCCCAGGACATGGGCAAGGGTTTCGTACTCACTGTGGCAGTGCCGACAGTGGTTACCGTCCTGGGATCTGCCTGGAACAGTCCTTACTGGACCTACATTACATTGGCTGTTATCTTGATAGCTTCTCGCCATTCATCACAGGTCAGATCGCCTGTTTTTTATCCACCTGTTTGCAGGGGGGTATTCTTCATACAGTTCTGCTCCTTTCCCTTTGTGACTAAGGGAGCACCAAGTTCAGTATTTTAGACCTCGAAGACATTTTCTGACCTTTTTAACGTCAATTTCATTTGAATGCTTTCTCATTAAAGATGGCACTTTTTCAATTTTTACATTTTCATAGCAGTGGTCTATTTCAGCTTTTAGGTCCCTTGTTTGTGATATGTAGAGGTTTTGACTCTTATGAAGGCACTGACACGAATTCATATATTGGAGAAATATTTCCCACCTTACGTTAAAAATGCCTAAACCTTTGTACTCACAATTGGTATACAACAACGAGCGTCTAGATCTAGCACACTTTAATTCGAGGTCGGGAAGTTCCGGCCATCATCGTAACTGTTCGGCTCCCAGCCTGTGCTGTATCTAGGACGAGCGTTAGGGACAGCACATACTGCGAGTTACGTCGCCCGTAACGATAAAAGCCGGAAACCCCGAACGTTTGATATATTTTGTCAAACTGTGTATTTAAATCTTACCTAGCGAATGTGCTTAAGTTAAATTATTTGAATTTCAAAATTTAAGGTTAATAAAGCCAAAAACCTGCCTCACACTAAATAAGTAAGTAAATGCTTCCTGTGTGTATGTAATTTGTACCATAGATATATGTCTATTTCACATTCAAGTTGTAGGGCTGGCTGCTAATATGTTATATGACTAAGATGTTAAAATAATAAAATGAAAAATAACAGGGTACCTACCAGGCTTTGGTCTTACCGTGCCTACTACCGTATAGTAAGCGTATCCCCTAAAGGGAAATTTGCTATAAAACTTATTATTGCCAATTTGAATTGTGATTTACAAACTTTTATCATATTAACTTAATACAATGATCCATTACGGAAATAAAAATTATTTAGTGTAAAAAACAAAATGGCGGCTAGCGTGTTAACTAAGCATTTTAGGACATATGTTTATAGGAACTTTTTTGCTTATTTTGATGTGGGCAATAACCTGCGGAATTCCTGAAACGTTTTTTCCGAACACCCTATACGTTGAGACTTTGATGGTTTTTTATCTACACTAGCTCTATCTTTTTGTATTTACTGTTCTACTGTTAAGTTTTATTGTATTGCATAGGTGTGATCCTGAAAACTCCCATCTGTTTTTTAACCATTGTGTATGGACTTTATTTTATGCTTTTAGATTAACTGGAAATAATATTTAGCAGGACCTTTTTGTTTATATTTGTATATTTATTTGTTAATATAGTTGGAATAATTTTACATTAACCAATAGTGTTTATGAGTGTAATGAAATTACAGTACATTTTTTACATCTTTATTATATATATATATATTTTTTTTTACTTTTTATTGAATTTTAGGTACTGTACATGCATAATTTTTTTACATTGTAATGTTTTTGAAGAATACATTATTTACTGTGAATTTCGCAATGGTGCTGTTAATAAGTGCCAGATCAAAGACATTTTTTTTCTATTTTTTTAATTTGTTATTTTTTTTTTTTATTGAAATAACAGTATATACATTTTTCGGATGTGGCAGGTACCAAATACTAATGGCTCAACTATTGCATTCATTGATTTATTAAAAGAGCATTTATTGCATATACATATTTCCATTTTATTATACAGGGTGTCCAGTTTCCACCTTTACAAACATTTCCAGGTTATTGCCCATGTCAAAATAAGCAAAAAAGTTCCCGTAAACATATGTTCTAAAATGCTTCGTTAACCCGCTAGCCGCCACTTTGTTTTTTACACTAAATAATTTTTATTTCCGTAACGGATCATTGTATTAAGTTAATATTTGGCATAAACGTTCACTATAACAATATCCATTTTCAGTATAAAAAACTTTTTCCAATGTGTATTTTCAAAATGGCGGCCATTTAAATATTTTAAACTCAAATATCTCAAAAACGGTAAACTTTATAAAAATGTTACAAGAGACAAAAAAGTTGACAAACTAAATTATCTAAACAGTGACCCCATGTTTGTAAGGATCCGACAACGAATAGCAGAGTTATTGTGGTTTTCCTGCAGAAAAACACTGATTTTGCACTATAATTAATGCCAATTTAGGTTATTTTAAGAGAAAATTCTAAATAACGCCAATATTTATTGTCAGATCCTTACAAAGTTGGTATCAATGTTTAGATAATTTTATCTTTCAACTTTTTTGTCTCTTGTAACATTTTTATGACATTTACCGTTTTTGAGATATTTGAGTTTAAATTTAAAAAATGGGCGCCATTTTGAAAATACATATCGGAAAAAAGTAATTTTTTTTATGAAAATGGGTATTGTTATAGTGAAGGTTCATGCCAAATATTAACTTAATACAACTATCCGTTACGGAAATAAAAATTATTTAGTGTAAAAAACAAAATGGCGGCTAGCGGGCTAACGAAGCATTTTAGGACATATGTTTACGGAACTTTTTTGCTTATTTTGACGTGGGCAATATAACCTGGAAAAGTTTGTAAAAGTTGAAGCTGGACACCCTGTATTTTATTAAGGTAGACTACTGTACACATATAATGTTTTTACATTATAAAAGTTTTTGAAGAATACAT
Organism: Neoaliturus tenellus; assembly: GCA_030545055.2. Taxonomy (NCBI): domain Eukaryota; kingdom Metazoa; phylum Arthropoda; class Insecta; order Hemiptera; family Cicadellidae; genus Neoaliturus; species Neoaliturus tenellus. Next base: position 95,388,111 of record CM061537.1, on the reverse strand, counting down.
TATTAACTGTGAATTTCTAAATTGTGCTGCTAATAATGTGCCAGTGCAAAGGGGATTTAGTTAATTTTTTTAAATAATTTATGTGTTTGTTACTTTTTATTGAATTTAAGTAACAAAATATACATTTCGTAGATGTGACAGAAACCAAGTGCTAATGGCTCAAATAATTCATTCATTGAAATATTAAAAGAACATTTTTTGTACATTTAATTACATCTTTATTATATTTTATGTTTAGTTTTTTACTTTTTATTGAATTTAAGGTACCATAAGTGTATAGTGTATTTACATCTGGTTTTAGGGTGTTCTTGTAGTACATTCAAGGATTAAGATTATTTAGACATTTAAAAAAAGTATTTGGGTAGGAATTAAACAACAAATCTTAAACAGCCTTATGTTTGCCCATTTTAGTTTTTAGAATACACTTGTACTTTATCTATGGAATATATGTTTTTCTATGGTTAATTGTTTGATAACAATAAAAATTGTTATTTAGCTTTTGTTTTTACTCAATCTTCATTTCCATTTAGCTATATGCAAAACTAGTCTTAAAATTCCATGTCATATATCAGTGAGAGTGAATTCTCAAACAAAAAATTGCACTGTACATTTAAATTACTACTATTTATTATTAATATTTACCTGCCATTTTCATATTGGTTTCTAAAATTTTTTATACAACGTGATCGGCTAATAGCATATCAAAATTAACAAAAGTAAGGAACTATTAATAGCCTTTTTAAAACAGTTTAATTAATTTACTCGCTCTTCCCCGCAGCTTCGCTCGCATTACTCACAGTCAGGTTTAGCTCGTTCGCTACGCTCACTTGCCGTTACACTCACTCGCTTTTAGGTTTAGCTCATTTGCTATGCTCACTCATCAGGTTCAGCTCCAAGTGGATAAATTGCAGTGAAGGATCTAAATTTTAAGATTTCTTGACACACCATTTTTTTGATTTTTTGTAAAAAATATTTTTAAAATAGCGTGCTATATTACATTTTTTAATACCTCAAAAAATATATGTACAGTACAAAGACCCATGGTGATCGGTTAACTAGTTTTCATTTTAAAAGCTTAACAAACAAACTTAAATTCCCATTTGTAATATTAGTTGTATTTTTTTGTGAGTCTGAGATAAAAGTGTTGAATTTTATTTATATTATGCTGTTTCTGTTGCTACAGACATGTAAGTAGACGAGGCTCTTAATATCATGTCCAGAAACTGTCAGAAAATGATTATTCACCTACGTCGTAAGATGTTTTGTCGCATCATGTCCGTTTTGTTGTGCGGCCGGCCTAAGCCATCTAGATTCAAATACATATATATATATATATATATATATTAACTTTGTTTACATTAGAGCATCTTTATTTATTCATTTTTTGTCTATCTCTGCCAGAGGCATTTGCTAATGTTTTGACAGGGAACGGTTCAAACCCCAGACTCATTACTATTTAAATTGGTATATTGCATTTATACTGCAGGATGTTGATACCATAGTCAACATCGCAAGCTAGTCCTCAGCGCACATACGAGTACATCGGTATACAGTACAGCGATGTGTTTGCTGGAATCGAATGTGTACTCGTACTTGTGTACTCGATCCTCCTACCAAATGAGTCCGCTTTGTACTCATTTGGAAATTAGAAGTGAGTACACTGGTACGAGTACGAGTACAATTCCAAAGGTACTGATGTAATCGTATGTGCGCTGATGACTCGATTGGTTGCCTATCGAGTACATGAGTACGAGTACGCAGCGCCGTCTGTTACTGTATGTGAGTACTCCTAGTACTCGAGTACACGGCAGAATGGTATCGAGTACAGCGAGTACAAGGCATGTAATTGATACTATGAGTACTTTGTACTCGAGTACACACATCACTGTCAGTGCCGTGCCCACCCCCTCGCTACACCGCGCTGCGGCTTTTACCTGCGTTGCGGGGGACGACTGAGGGGGCGTGCATCAACTGCGCGAATTGACCTGAGCCAGGTAGCCAGGGATGCATTAACTGCGCGAAACGCTCCAAGGGAGGATTAGAGACGTGCATTAACTCCGTGAAATGCTGAGTTTATTTCAGTATCATATCATGAGACAACATAGGGTTTTAATATTTGCAAATTAGAAAGTTTTACATTTTTTTACTTATTTCCTGGGAAAAAGCTTAGTATATCACTCGTCAATACCAACTGCCTTCTTCTTGAGACTATTGATAAATTTGTTGATGGGAAATCTGTTCACCTGATGAAGCGGAGTAACTTCATGGTTATGTTCATTTCCATAACGGGAGGATAAATTCTTGCATTTGAATTTAAATCTAGTTAACATACAGACTATATATACTCTGGCGATTTTAAAACTCTTTGTAACCTCTATCACTATTATATTTTATACTCTTTCACTGATAAATTTCTCCATAAAAAATATATATGTCCAAAATCATTCCACTACTTTTTAACAAAAAATATCATTGAGCCCAATTTTACAAAGCAAACAACAAAATATGTACAGTTTGCAAACTTTCAAAAAACATAATATATCTACGAAAACCCAAGGCAACATCACCGTAACGGACCGAAATAACCAATAAAATAACTTGGGAAGTAGAGATTAGAAAATCACTTAGTGTCAAAGCCAAGAGTTTGATCTCACTTTGTGATACGGGAGGTTGTGATTACCGGTAAACTAGGAGATTTCTTCCTCCGCCAACTACCATATACCAGTTGCCATATACCATATACCATATACGCAGTTGATGCACATTTGTGCATCAACTGCGCACAACTTTTGAGGCACATTTTTTGAGGACCCTTTAAGGGTTTCGCGCAGTTAATGCAAATAGAAGGAATTTTTTTCGCAGTTGATGTGCGACCGACTGAGGGTCCCATCACTAATTAGGGCCTGGCCTGGGACCTTCGGTCGTACTGTGCAAAATATTTAATTATTCACGCTAGTTGATTTTACAATGGGACCTCCAGTCGTACAACCCCAACCAACTACAAGTACGGTAAGGTCAGCTGACGGTGTAAACATTAACAGTCCACCGGATATGTCTTAGTCCTCGCGAAGCGGAGTAGTGCCAATGTATACAGAACGGAATGAGTAGGGACATCCTTATGGGGAAGTGAGAACGCCGCCCCTGAAACACAAATAGCACCACTAAGATGGTAAGGATTATGCTGATTGGTTGAATGGAAACAGATGACTAGAATAATTTTATAAAGGTTTGTTATTGTTTTGATTTTTTGTAAACAAATATGTTCATTTTTACATTTGAGAGGTAGAAAGAGCGCTTCCCGTGACAGTAAGAAGTAATCCTAGCATCAGCGCTTTATTTTCCTCTGGTTTTCAGGGGCAAAACTAAATTTTTTTTACATGGGATGTCCCAACTTATTCGGTTCTGTATACATTGGTAGCGCGCCGTTATATCCATTGAGTGACAGGAAACCAGTTTTAAAGATTGATCTGATTTATCTCTGCTGTGTATCTCATGTTTATGTAATCTTATAAAGAACTTTTAAATGATTCAATCTATATCATTGAATTTTTTGTGTACTTAATTCACGGTAGTGATTTAGTGGTACCCAGGTTAACCGAGTCTTGCTCGTTGGTTTTAATTCACTTTTGTTATAAAGTGTCATGGTAATAAAGCTTTTAAATTTCTACCAACAATTAACTATACCTCTTTACATTTACCTGTTTCAAAAATAAATTTTGGGCAATTTTTATTTATAATGCAACTAGATCATAAAAGAATCTGCAGTGTTAAAAGACCAAAATCTTATATCTTAACTGTAATTTATTAGTCTATACATTTATCGAACGATTGAAACATTTATAAGAACCAAATAAATATACAGAATGTTCCATTACATTTAAAAAGATACCCTACAAGCATAGTTTAGTACGCTTGCCAGATCGAAGTTAAGTGTCAGATATGTGCGTCAATGCGGAAGTCGGAGTGACACCAATGACCTTGAAGAAAAGAGGTGGGGAGTGGTCGCGGCGGAACCCGAGAATAGGACGAAGCGCGCGAAACAGCAGAGCCGGCCGCAACAAACCCCCATCCTCTAGAAGCGACCAAGCGCTACTGACCAAGTGACAAATGACTTGACAATTAAGAACGACTCGATAAAGTAATAGACTGAAAATTCCCCCCAAAAACATCATTGCAATTCCTGTATTTTGAGGTTAGCTCTGTTTTGCAAGTTTAAAACTAATTTACACCATTATAACTGCTTCACGTAGATCTCTTTAATATCACTCTGCCAACTATATATAACTAACTTTCACCATTGGGGCCTGTAAAACCACCAGTAACTAAGTAAAACTAAGATGCACCACCTAGAAAAGTTCAAAACTAAATATAACGAAAATGCACCGTCAGGACAAGATATCAGCTAATTTTCCTCACCTGTCGCCTTCAGAAAAACCAAATTGTATAGTTGTGGAATTAGGTGTTGGTCATTAACTCAGTATGTAAAAAAAGTAATCAGAGAATAAACAAACGGAGCAATATACCATAAATGGTTTTTTATGAATTACTGTGATAATATTTGGTCAAATTTAATCTATTGTTTAGGCCTAGTTGAAAATTGACTAGAGGCAGCCCAAATAAGTTACTAGTTGTTGACATTATAGACCTACTCACCTTTTGTTTTTTTCTTCTAGGAAACACAAATAATTCATTTGAACATTATTTTGTCGTTTCTATTTGTTTAAGCAGCAACCATCAACACTATAATAATATTTTACTATCATCAGTTCCTCCAAACTACATCCTACAAACCTATCCTTCAACCACACAGATCGTAATCAGCCAGCTAAATAATAATACATCCCTACTTATTCAGGTGCCTCTTGTCGTATGTGGTTAAGTACAGTCGTAAATCTTTTTCGTAGATGTGAGAAAATGGAGGTCGGCTGATGCAGGGTGCCTCCGTCCTTACAGCTAAATAAAAGAATTCCTTGGGGTACAGGAAGCACGGGACACGAGGTTGGAACAGTCGGCACGCGGAACGCGACGTGAATGGGGGGGGGCACGGAGGCATGAGGAAAAGGGGGGGCACAGTGATCCAGGGTACAGGAGTGGACAGTATTAATGGGCTATTATTACCCATTTTGTCATGTTGTATTGCACTATTCTATTTACATGAGATACGAAGTCATCATGTACACGTTTCAGGCTAAAACTATTTTTATTAGTATAATAGTGCAATAATTTTTGTTCATAAAATAGACTTCTGTATTGTAATACAGGGTATTTCATCGGTTAATTACTTCTTTGATACTGCACAAAAGTTTGGTCAATATTAATTAATATTTTATAACGAAGTCCAAACTTGGAAATTCACACTACAGCTTAAGAAGAAGTACAGTTATTGTGCAAGGAGGTGATGAATTTATACTTTTTTCAGATATCATCACGATTTTGATTAGGGGCCTGTGCCCCTAAAAGCCCCTAGTAACATTATAATCTCGTTTCATCGGCTAAATCTTGGTAGTGCCTAAGTCCTCAATGAGAAACAAGTAGAGTTTGTGACGTTCTACAGACATTATAAACATTTATTTCTAAGTTTTAGGGAATGATATTAACCCCATTACCTACGGCCACATGATAAAACGGTGAGTAGAAAAACAAAAACAACAAAACGCAATTATAACATCAATTAATATATTGTGATATAATCCACATATGTGTGGATTTAAAGGGACAGTGTTTGTTGTGCTATTTGTTTTTCAAATATTGGCACCACTTGGTATAATACTACATAGGTGTGGTTTTAAAAGGCCCATGCTCAGTGTTGGTTTAAGGGGACAGTATACTGTCCGCCTAAACCCACACATACATGTATATATATATATATATATATATATATATATATATATATATATATATATATATATATATATATATATATATATTATATATATATATATATATATATATATATATATAGATTGGTCATTCATTAAGCCAAACCTCCGTTTGACTGGTCAATTATCATTTTATGCCTCCAGAAGGAATTTTTGCCTCCGAAATGAATTTTTGCCTCCGCGGAGGCATCAAATACTAATCACAAAACTCTTGAAAAATCTGCAGCCAGTTCTCATCTCAATTTCTCTCTGAATCAGAAGAGCAGCCATATTGGATTCGTTTGTCAACAATAAGCTGAATGTCTTGATAAAGGTTAGTATGTCATATTGTTGTATTACTTACTTTTAGCACAACCATAAATTAATTATAGGTTGACTGTGATTATTGTTGAAATTGAGTTAAATATAATTTATTAATCTTAAATTAGTCTGGTACGTATTTACAAGCCTACAGATTACTGTAAGTAGTGTTGTTAAAATATTACATTTTCAGAAGTCATAACTAAAGATATGGTTTCTGATATTAAATTATTAGATTTTTTTATGGTAATTCATATCAAACCTAACCAAAATATAAATAATTGAATCAATCGATAAAATGAATAAATTACTGTAAATAAGCCTACATTTGTTTGTTCAATTCATTCCACTAATTAACTTAAAATTAATGTGTTTTATATGTTAGCGATCAGTGGTTAATGGCCTAGTTTTAGCTTATATTTTATCATCATCATTGAGAGTATGCATTTGTTGCATGTTGTTAAAAATCAAATAATAGGATAACCTAACCTCACAGAGCCCAACAAAACTATTCTAGTTGTGTTAACTATCCAATAAAAGGCAATAAAAACTAGGCCTACCAAATTTATTTTTGATTGTTTTTAGCCAGGCCTACCAAATGTCAATATGAATATTTTTAGCTAACAATGCAGCATAGCTTTTTATTGGTTGACTTTGTCAACAATGATTTTTCATGCAGGCAAAACTACAATAAAGTTGAATACACAAATGTAGATAAACGATGTTTTCTTTTACCTGCGAGAAAAAGTCAGAATTATAAGATTAAAATCAAAGTACAGGAATAACTTCCACTGAGAAAAAGTATGAGTTCTGGGATATGTACCACAAGCTACTAAGTTGGTTCGCTACAGCTAATACAACTTTTATCTGTTGTAAAAATGTATTACTAATATATATTGGATGTTTAAAATTAATATTCTAATATAAATTTATATTCCAATTGACATTTATTAAAACTTGTGCAACTCTATAATAGGCTATTCAAATGATAATACGCTACAAATCTCTTAGTATGACTAGAACAGATAAATGTTAGCACAGCGGCAACGATGAAACTTGTGCCTTATTGTGGCAACATAAGCTGTAGCCTTCTTGTGTAGAACAAGTCAGACTTTCTTCTCAGATGCTTTAATTCTGAGTTTGAACTTAGAATAAAACATTTCACAGGTGAGCTTTACCTTTAGATCAGCATTCAGACTTTAATCTCTTAGGTAAAGATAAATTGTTTTATCAAGTTGTTGGCCCTAATATGTTTTAATATTCTCTCTCCATTTCTCCAGCAGAAGAATTAACTGGTAAATTTGGTTGTTAGTAGTTATAATAGGTTGTAACAATTAGTAGTCTACATTATATTGATTTGTTTATTCAGGGTTTGGCTCAAGCTAGCATCTTGGCCACCTCTTCAGCCGAGCCATGTGAGGAAGTCAATACCAGCATCTTTGTACTTTCTTCTACTTTTCATCTTCGTGATTACCTTCTGTGGTCTTCATGGATCATTGCCGTTTCTTTTTTCAGAAGGTATTTATATATTTCATTGTTTGGTAAGGTATTTATTATTTTGTAAAGGTAAATGCCCCAAATAGCGACACTGTATACCAAATACTGGTATTAACACAGTCACATTTAATCATTGATTATGATCTCTTTGTCGTGTGTATTAGCTACTTTAAAAGTCAGATGAGTTTACAATCTCTTTTTCTTTAAGAGAGAAGAAGGCCATTTGTTAGCGCTAGGTAGAGCCGCCGAGAGGGGGGGGGGGCAGATTGGGCAGATTGCTCCGGGCCTCAATAGATAAAGGGCCTCATCTTCAGGGGGTTTTTCTCCATACTTACGGAAGTAAAATTTTACCTCTGCATAGGCTATGTACCACCATATATTTTTCAAGACCTATCAAAATCTAACAAAGTAGGCCTATAGCCCATGACCCGAGTACTGATCAGCCTGTATGAGTCTCCGAGGTTTGAAGCTCTGTGTCAGTGAACAGACTCCGCAGCGCCAAGCAGCCACATGTGCTATACCATTTGGCAGCTATACCACCTCAACCAAAATATTTTGCAACCGGTCCTTCACGGCCTCAATTTAAAAAATATTGCCATGTCTGTTTGTTGTTCCAAGTATAAAAGATACAAGAGATACAGTATATAAAATAAAAATGTCTTTTGGTATGGTTTATTCCATAATTAGGTATATATTCTTACTTTACATAAAACTTTGCTCAATATGACTCACATGATCGTTAGGCCTTGGTTAGGTTAGGTAAATATAAGTCTTTAGATAGGCCTACCAGTATTGTATACTAAATAAGACTGTAGGCTACATCAATAACAACCACTTTTAACATAGTTGGTTCTTCGAATATGACTTTCAGCATGGTTTGATTTGATTTCTAAATGTTTTTTATCTTTATTTACTACTAAATTGTCTTATTCAAGTAATATGCCATATTCGTATTCTACATGAAATTCCGCGTCATTTGAGTACCGCCATGACATAGTATAAAAATAGTTCATCTCATGGCTTTTCCAAAACTTTTCTTGCAATTTCCGGTTTATTTCAAATTGGATGGAAATAAGTTTCACATATTTGTAATCAGCTTAACATACCGGTTAATTTGAGTACCCTTTTGACGTATTTTTGAATAAAATGGTCACTATCCAGTTTCCAAATTTCCACCGCTTTTCCGGCGATAACTTTGTTATTTATGAACGGATTTTAATAACTCTTGAACATTTGAGTTCAGCTCGGTTTCCCCGTCATTTTGAATACCCACTTAAACCATTTTACTTGAAAAATGTTTTTCCGGTTTTTCAGATTTTCCTGCATTTTCCGACTTATTCCGTGGAAAAACTATCATTTTTAAAATTAGGGCGTAACTTTGGACAGTTTGGAACAAAAAAATTAAATTTTTAAGAGGTGGCACCTAAATGGCATAATTACCAACCCTGTCCTGGGCCAAAAAATTCTCTCGGCGGTCCTGGTGCTAGGAGGTTGAATGTGACGTCATTTCAGCTAACAATCTAATTGGTTTCCACTAGAAACATAGAGATCTTCATTGGGGAATAAGAATTTGAATAATTTGGAAACTAAATACCATACCTAAATAAGGTTTCTAAATAATATAATCATTCAAGGCTATCATTTGACAGTTTTATGCATAATTATAAAATATTGTTAGATGTTACTGGTTGTGTTATAGTATCATAAGTTAACTGATTGCACTCAGCACAAGTATAAATAACTTTTATAATGAAGGAAACTTAAAATACCGTATACAAAAAATGTAAAAAATAGGCCTACTTGGATTTGCATTTTTGCTATATTATGTTTAAATTCATATAATAAAGCAATTTCACTGAAGTAATTACTTCCATTATAAAGAATATTCAAATGCCTAGTTGGATCTTTTAGGTCAAAATAGTTTTAAGCCGGGTTTACCCGCAACGATAAATTGAACGACAAAATGTTGTCGACAAGTCGTTACGTTTTGTCAGATATCGGACGATCGTTTACACGTAACGATTTGTCTGAACGATATGATGGTGCATTCACACGTTTCGTCTTCCCGTACAAGTCAGTCGGTGTTTTCCCCTCATTTGTCATTTTTATTTCTGTTAGAATAATCTTTACTTTTCCTTACTTACCATAAGCTTTTGTACAGTTCTATAAATAATAATAATAATAATAATGCTTTATTAGCAGGTATCATAACAGATACATAGCAATAATAATTAATTAAACTTAAATATAATTTTCAATTTTACTATGATGTCCAAAAATCTTTAGATAGGCAGTCTTCAACATTGTTTGGTGTTTTTGTTAATAGTTTTTCCATTATACTTCTTTTAAATTCTTTTACTGGCAGTTCCATCCAATTCAAGGGTATCGTATTAAATAATTTTTGTTCCATAAATTGAAGATTTTTTTGAGATTTTGTGTACTTGCATAAAGATATTTTTAATTTATTTCTGTTTCTTGTTTCATATGAATGGTTAAAAGAATTTTGAGGTTGATTGTTAATTTTTTCTCGAACGTTTAAAATAATTTGTAAAATGTACATGGCTGGCAATGTCAGGATATTCAACTGTCAAAAAATGGTTTACAGTCTGCTTTTCTTTTTGTGCCACAAATAATTCTGATTACTTGTTTTTGTTTTTTAAAAACTTTTTTGGCTATTGGAGCATTGCCCCAAGCTGAAATTCCGTACAAGAGATGACAATGAAAGTAGCCATAATAAGCCGTAATTATTATTTCCTTTGTCACATTTCCTTTTCGCCTTCTTATGACATAGATTCCTTAAGAGACTTTAGTTAGAATTTTATAAACATGATCTTTCCAATTAAATTCCGAATTAAACTCTATCAGGAACTCCCGAGAGGCTTGAAGCAGGTCTGACATTTCTGTTCCTTCACTAAAATAAACTTTAAAACACTGGTAAGCAACAAAACTTCAATTCTTATATAACAAATGGAACGTATTCAGTGATCACTCAAAAATACGAGACGAGATATGAGACGGCGACAAAACTGCGGTTGGTCGAGACAGGGTGTATCTGTTTACACGCTACGTCTTGTCGACGCCAACCCGCGTAGCAACGATTTGTCGTTGCGATCTCAAGAGATTAGTGCAAATTTGCACAAACCTTCCGATCTGGCTCCAACTCCGACAAGTCGTAACGACTTGCGGTTTACACGCTTCGTCTTGCATGCAACGTCTTATCGTTTAGACAAAACGTTACGTTTTATCGTTGCATGTAAACCCGGCTTTAGAGTATATTACAATTTTGCAAAGTTTTTAACGGTTGCAAGCACTAAGTATAAGCTGATTAAAAAGTAAGATTATAACTGATGAGTATAAGATATACTAATACAAACATAAAAGATTACGATGAATTATTTTGAAACTTGTTTTAGTATTGAATTTACTGAATGAACATATAATGAAAATCTTTTAATACAAGCTGGGACGTTTTACTGCCCATAAAAATCATTGTTTTTATTAGATGATGCCTTTTTTGTGGAAGATATTTACTTTGAGTATTATTACACTTTTGCTATATTTTTTTAGAAGTTACTTAAAACATACAACAATATTAAATCGCCTTTTTCATGATTTGGCCATCGCTTATTCTTGTTTGATTAAACAATTAAGATGTGATCCGAATTATTTAAAATTTTGTATGAAATTAATCAGTGAAGTGAGACAGATTGTAATATATTATGTTGTCCGTTCTGAATTAACAGCAAAAATAAACAATCTAACATAGTTTTATCCCTCGCCACAACTGTGAGTCACGGACGGCAGCCCCCATATTATCGTAGGCCAGTGAAATATTCATGCTTCAGCTCGTGGATGACGTGCTCCACCTATTGCTCCTATGTGATCGTTGATACCAACTGGCTGGTGGCAATAACTCAAAATGACCATTTTTGCAGAAAACCCCTCCGTGAGCTGACAAATAAAATGATTTGTTAAAAAAATTAAGTTGTAAGAGGGGTAGGCCTATGACATTTTGACTGACAGTAAACCTCAATTTTCCTCCTCATTTGTTTTTTGTTTTTTTAAGGAGTATGCTTGCTTCAGTGTTAAATGCAATATAATTTTTATTCCCAGGTAACTCATAAATTTACAATTTATAACAGTTTTGTAGTTTTTGTCAGACTCCATAAAAATTAAAATTTTTACTACACTGTTTACTAACTGACTTGGTAGCTGAGTGGTTATCGAGCCCAACGTTCAATCTGGAGGTTGTTGGTTTGATCCTGAGTGAAGTTACAAGGCTTATAATGTTTAAAACTGGACCCAGCCGACTTTGGTAACTGGGCTAAATCTGCTGCTATTTGTCCGTAACAAAGGTACACCTCATCATGATCTTGCATCCCTTTTTTCCTGTGGCCGGCCTCTAGTGTTCCTAAAGATTGCTAAGGTGAATACGGTGATGGGCATAACGTGTCACTATAGCATTTTTATGTGCCCGCATTTTCTTAGAGGTAATGAATTGTTGCAAGTTATCATTTCTCCTGGTTGTATTAATTCTCATCATAATGATGGTTAACTTATATTGGTGTTGTTTTTTTCAGGATTTGGAAAAGGGGTGACACATGACCTGCAGACATCTTAGGCCTACTTTTATTTCTACGTTATTTTAATTATCTGCGTTGTTTTATACTTTGATTTTAAAATACATATAATTATAAATTTTCTATATATAAGTATAAAACTTTTAAAATTAATTTAAATAATAACCTGCTTAAAATATTCATGTACATAATAACTTATATCTAACATGTTATTAAGTACGGTATGTTCAATAAATATTTATCGCTACATTATCATGTTTGTTTTTTAATTTAAACCTTTTAACCTGTTTGATAAATAACAGAATCAAATTAAAAATCAGCAGTGGTTATATTATTAATTAAGGTATAGGCCAGACAGTTGAACACAAGGCCTGTAATTTACCTAGGTTAATGCACTTAAAAATTCTGTCAACAAATTCCATCACACTGAAACTCTGAAGATGAATGCGTTTTATGGCTGAAGAATTGAGAAATATTGTTTAGTATTAGTGTCAGGAAGTCCTGTGTAGTGATGTATCATGGTAATAGTCCAATTTTTATTGTGTCAAGTGTAAATTTTACTGGATTATTAACTTAAATAAAATGACTATGCCCACAGTTATTACACTTTTAGATAGGTAGATTTAATTTATTCAAAACTATAAAGGCATACAATTTAAGGAAGTTTACATTAACTTTTATGTAACACCAAATATTTTTACCCATTAATACATTGGAAAAATTGCTAAAATCAGAGCAAAATAAACCTCTAACCCTAATATAAGATTTTAATGTTGAGGTTTTTATGTAAAATAATGAGATAGCAAAATTATGATAGGGGCTATTTTTGTTTTTGTAAGTTATTATGTTTTATACTATTGACTATACAGCATTCTAACAGACTTTTCATTCAATGTATTTTGTTTGATACCAAAATTTTGAAGGTGTGCTGTGACAGAGGAGGTGCAACCTATCAATGCTGTAACTATTCAGTTGGATTCAAAGCTATGCATCGTAAACATAAACCAAAATTTTAAAATGTGTCATCCGTGGTTTAAAATAATGTTAGTAACTTACCGATTTACCTATCATATGCCACTTGTACTTCTTGTTTTCTGCGGAAGATCGTGCCACTGAAAATTGATTTCAAACATGCATATGATGTGAGAAGTCAATTTTTTTTAATTTACTGGCATATAGGCCTAGTCAATTTTTATCGGTATTTCTCAGTTTTTTTATTTGGACCATTAAGCTGGAAGTTTTTTTACGTTCTATCTTAGATTTTGTCATAGGTGTGTTTTAGTTAATTTATTTCAAAATTTTTGCTTCTTTACTTTCCATTTAATGAAGTTAACATAAAAAAATGATCAAGGTGTATTATTATTAAAGCGATTTGTGAAGTGTTTTGACATTCCAAAATCAACAAACCGATGTGGTCCCGAGTATATAGATGAAAGACCTTAGGATAGCGCCATAATAGCGTGCCTAAATTGGTCTCCAAGTAAAACTTACCAAAACCATCCTGTAATTATGCCTAAATAAATATTTCGTGGAATAAACCTCACTTCACAGGTATCAGACTCTCTTAAGGGAATATTTTCCCTTATCACAAGTAAAAAAATCTCTTAACCGTTTTGAGTGCTATAGAACAATATATCGTTGATCGTCTTTTTAAGCGGAAATGCTAAGCAACGAACGATAAATCAAGCCTCTCCTTTCATCCAAAAATTCGAAGCAACAATATATTGTCATGCCGTCGATATCAATATGGTGAGCGGGAATATCGGTTGACACAATTGTTATTTTGAAACACCGATGATTTCATAAGATTCTCCTTGCGATCAAGATACAAAATATCGTTGTATAGCACTTTAGGATAACAAATTTTTTTAATCGAATTTTTATATCATTTTCTGAAGTTATATGAATTATTCCCCAGCACTTCTCAAAAGTTAAGTAATATTTTTCAGCACTTAAAGGATAACGAAAGGAATACTTTCAGATAAATATTATGTTCATTCACAACAGTAATAGCATTGAATAAAGTATTAATAATAAATAAAAATACCAATAAATATGACACCCCTTTGTACTGTAAGTGAACTGTTTTTCTATTAATTTTCTCTTGGCTACTTACGTGTGGAGTTCAATGGAAATTTTGACCCATTGCTTAAGCTTGGAAATAGAAAACCTCAAAAGATTATTTCTATATGAATCATTAGCAAAATTATTCAAATAAGAGAATTTATTTCCTTATATAAAGATTAATAAGCAGTAATAATAACTTTTGTGCTTTAACTTATTAACAATACAGGACAGAAATAACAATAGGCCTACTGCTTTTAAAAAATGCTTTTGTGAAATGTTTTAGAGTGGATTGCCTTTTAGGTACCTATATTTGTTTTTCTGGGCGTCAATGCATAATTTATTGGTAGATTAGTAGTATCATACTTGATAAGGACTAATCTTATTACAATTAACATATACAGAATTACACACCAAGACAGCCTATTTATAACAGATCGGTCAAAGTTATTCTTAGGAGTTGCATACTTGTACTTTGAAACTCATGCTTGGCCCCAACAAATTTGTTGTACAAGGCGTTAAATGAATTATGCCTACCACCAGTATTAATGAAACCTTAAACACCCAAACTATCCTATATAAAAACTTGATTTATAGTAGACCCCTTGGTACCAGACCATAACTTTTTTATATGGAAAGTAACAATAATTATAAAATAAAATAAAATAAAATAATGGGATTAGGAAGTTTTAAAAGAGAAAGACCTATAACATTAGACATCAACATGTATTATTTACAATTAATTTAAGTCTCATCTACACAATATGCAACAACAGTTTAATTCTTTTCTTTCTTCATTGGTGTTTTTATTCATGTGGTTTGTTCTCTGGGTCGCCTCGTTCTCCCTAAAAATGAATATTCATCAATCTTTAGACATTATAAAACTCTTTTCAAAAGACACATTGTGGATGACAAAATCAACACTCCTCCTTTCGGCCACTACTCTCTTAACCCTATCAACAACTTACCAATTCTTCGTCCTTCTGCAGCTTTGACCTAATTTCCTTTTCCTTTCGTAAAAAAATGGGGAACACGGCAAGTCCAACATTAGGATTTTAAACAATTCTAGCAAATCTAGGTTTTTTCCATTCTTAACACTTAAACTCTGCTGATTCACAACAATGCAGTTTATTTATAATGAAGTACAAAAACAAGTGCAAAAACCAAATTAGGTATGGCAAGACAAGTGACTATGTCCTATGGATCTACGAAACGCACTTGCCCAAAGATAGACTTTTCATGTGAACATTTTTAAGATGTGCACTTAATGTAAAATGTATCAAGAGGTCACATTTTTGTGAAATAGGCAGTGTGCGCCACTTAGAAAATGTTAACTAAACCTGGAACAAACTAAAACTTACCAAAAAGATTTAAGAGTAAATTGAAGCAACCATATAGAGATGTACATAGTTGTAAAAAACTTAAGAAGTCACTTGTTAAAACGCAAAATAAAACTTTACCCTAGCCTACCATTGTTTGTTTTCATGGCCTAAAGGCCTACAGTAGTCTCACTCTCAACCAGCCACCTTTTAACCAGGGTCCGCTTTAACTGGCCTTCCCGGGCTCAAAAAACAACATCTTTTTAACTAGCCATTTTTACCTCAACATTGCTTTAACCGGCCATGTTTCGCAAGAAACTTTGTTTTTTAGCTACTGTATCATTCAATTCAACATAATATCATGATATTTTCAAGCCACCTAAAATGTACTGTTCTGGAAGGAAGTGTATTTAATTGTAATGGCATAATTGTATTTAAGCCATATGAAATTGTAGGTTGGCATTTTTAAATGTACATCGGTTTAACCCGCGAAATCATTATTTGCTCGAGGCCTGGTCCCGAGTTGGCCGGTTAAGAGGGAGTCTACTGTACTTGGTACGCACACCTGGTATTTTGCCAGCATACATTTAGTATGTCATAATTGACTCTATGTCACAAAATGCGCCAATGTGATTAAATGTGATGTCAATGACATTCAATAAAGATATATGTATTATGCATTGTAATAGGGCCTAATACTACTTTGGCAGGCTTAATTGGTTTCCAATATTGCCCTGGCATCTGAAAAGCTAAAAATACAGTAAAGAGTCAATTTTCCGAATGTCAGTTACGGTAACCCCAGAATGACATGTACTATTCACTGGTCAGTACTTCAAAATAAAAATTTTGAAAAGACAAACATAGAGCAAGTAGCCTATATTTCCAACAAATAACCAATAATGATATTACAAGTAAAATCATAAAGAATTACCTTACTAAATTAGACACGTTGCTTAATGGGGTCTTCAAGGTACAGGTTTCAAATTAAAATACACGTTCTAGATTAATATAAGCTCAGCATTTAACAAAATTAGTAGGCTAGTGTTTTAATAAAAAATTACAAAATTCGCATATAAGCTAATTGTTTTATTACGATTAAATTGTGGTTGCTTTAAGCATCTAATCTCGAAATAGTGTGATCATATGTGAGTGAGAACGATGATTTGGTCGAGCCACATCCATGTGGCTACGTTTTATTTTGGATGGAAGACCGTCCATAACCTCTAAATTTTTAATATGTTTACTACAGTAATTTTGTCGCAGATAAAGTAGGCAACGATTGTATTTTGCCTTTAAGCCACTCATGAGATATTTAAAACACTCGTGGCTAAAAGGCCCTCATAAAAGAATCGCTGCATAAACTACTATTAATAAATATTTCCGGTATTACTCGGTTTAACCAACCTTTTTAGTTATCCGACCGTAGTCCGGTCCCGTAGAGGTCGGTTAAGAGAGCTTCTACTGTATTCGATGTACAACTTTCCGGTGGTTATAAATCGTAAATGATTTTTGTGTTTAATATTCAAACAATTTGGTTATCTGAACCATCCCTGGTAACAATTGCTTGGATAATTGACACTTTACTGTACTTCGATTTTTGTTAATCAGAACATCCCTTTGCCGCTCCACAGTTGTGATTTATTTGGCGAGTCATTGTATGTGTGATTTCTTTACTATAAATTATCTTTAAAAGTATTCCCTACATATTAAGCAATAAAATGACGAACTTATAACCACCCTAGCGTGAAACTGGCTAAGTACGGTACATAGTATGGCAGGCCTGTGTCGCGACCGAGGGTGGAAATTCATTCTGAATTCCTAACAGACATAAATGTCTATTGGGAATCAGAACTCACAAGATGTTCAACATAGATACTTTTTGCTGTGTTACCGTAATAAAACCCACCAATGGGCGCAACAATATTGAAATGTCATTTCGCACAAGCTAAAGTTGCTTATGCAATAAAAAAATTAAAAAATCATTCTTTTAAAAATTACCATATGTACTTAAAAAATTAAATAGGATTAATTTTTATGCATATAATAAATACAGAATGCTATAGTATTTTATCTAAGTATGCCTAATGTCTTAATAAATATGTAAGGAGGTTCAAAGAATTAGGCGGACGTGAAATAAGAATATATAATAATATGTTAATTAGAAGTTAAATTCATCATAATAATCATAATAAAAGAGTACATTTTGTGTTACCGGTGCTGTATTAATTTGTAACTTGAAACAATATTGTTCACATCAGTCATCTACCTTCATACTATTTTTATTAAGTTTAAATTCACAATGTAAATATGGTATTGCAGTTTTTTTTATTCTTAAATAATGTAAAATCTATAATTATTTAATACTCTAAGGGAATTTTTTTTTGTAATTGGACTACTCCTACAATTCTCGATCAATTTTCAAGTTTTTGGTGTCATTGAGTGAGTAGTGCTTGGTCTGTAGTTGTTTCTGCCAAAAAATAATGAAGATCGGACTTAAAATAAGAGAGCTAGGCTATTCATCATTTAAATTGGAAAATTTCCCACTAAAATAACATTGTGATAGGATTGAGCGTTTTAAGCATCTGTTAATAAAGCTGTAAAAACATGAATTTTTGGGTGATTATTGTTAATCACAATATTGGATTGGTCCGGTGTAATTGATTTAGAACCAAATGTAACATTTTTAGCAATGACAGTTCATAGTTAAATTGAATTGCAACAAGTACATTAAACTTAGTTATTTGAAGTGTAGCATTACACAGTTAAAAGACTGCACTCGAAGTAATGATCTAACATTATACAACTCTATCGTCGCCTTCCAGGCATAAGGTCGTATCTAAAAAAAAAATGGATTTTTAGGTTACGACAGTTTTTGAATCTCCCAGACAGCCTCTACACATCACACGAATCGTCGTATGTCTATCCCTCCTAGTTTAGAAGATACAGGCTATGGTTTATGAGTCGTATCTCAAAAAATTGTAAATTTAAATCAGACGAAAGGTCGTATCAATTAATGATACCGACTGTTTGCCTGATACAACCCAGTCAAAAAAGGCGTCGTATCTCAAGATACGACTTTTCGTCTGAACTATAATGTTGACCTTGCCTAGTATAACCTTGCATAATGTATTCAGGCAAACTGTCGTATCTTGTTTATATATTTAATTTTCAAAGTATATATATATATTTCCAAATCTCTTAGCGTGTACTTTAAAGTTTAGGGTGTCATGCATTACGAGCCTAAAAATAAAGTTTCTAAGTTCATTCGTTTAGAATCTCTGAAGCAAAATGTAGGTGTGGTTTTTGTTTTTCTGCTCTCCTGAAAAATCATTGAAAATGAGATACGACCATATGCCTGGAAAGCGACGCTATATTGTATACACCAGGAATGCTCATACAAGACAAAACTCGAACCAAAAACTGCTACCTGTGTTCTAAAGGGCAGACAAAAACGCAAAATGAGCATCTAAAGCTTTTGTGTGCGCGCTTAGGCTACTTACCTACACGCTCCTCTACGGATGCTAAATTTATAAATTTATTAAAACTTATAAAATAGTTTTAAAGCCAAATGCTGGCTGATTATAAGAGCGTAAATATCTTAGCCATTACATTTAATTAGAAAACCCCATGACCAAAAAACATACGTCAATACACAACTAAGACAGGAAAAAGTTATTAAGCGTAAACTTTTTTTATTTGTTGGTTAGGAAAAAACTTGCAACCTACAAAATTGTAGATAATGAAATGGACTTTAATCTTTAAATTCAACATTTCTTGACAAAGTGAACAGTAAAATGAAGAAAATGTGTAAACTTGTGCGTGGCGGGTCGCTGAGGATTTCAGAGAATTGCGTCTTCATTTTCAATGTCCGGAATGTTATATAAGCCTATTTAGAAACCCGTTCATGCAATGTAGAGTGTTTTTACTTATTCTCAGTACAAATTATTTAATTAAGCTATTTATGTTAAATAAACATGTTAGACAAAGATTAACGCACCCGCCTAAACAGTTATTTAGCAATGCAGTGGCATAACACGGTGTTGCATAGCCTTTAATGCAGCAGCAAGAGGAAAACAATAATTGACTACTGCTTTGTGCTCAATTATTAGACAAACTAAAAATTATTACGAAAAAAATGTTAAATGTAAACTTTTTAGATCAACTTATAATCTGAAACTTTGCCGCTGGAAATTCGTTCTTAGCCCAAAAATGAAAAAAAAAACTTTCTTGTTTATAAACTTTTTCATGTAACGTTTTCAAAAGTATTTGTTTTCTTATTTTTGTAATTTTATAATATTTAATATAACTTAGGACTAACAAATATTTTTATACCGTCAGAATCAGCAATTTATGCAAATTAAGAATAAATATACGGTTCAATTTATGTATTGTGTGTGCGAGAAACCAGCATGTAAATGACAGTGTTCGCACTGCCAGTATCAGTAATTTGGTCATTCTTGCCTGTCTTCTTTCATAAGGTGGCGGGGTCTGATAACGGTGTGAGCGTTCTAGATGTACATATAGATTTATATGCTTAATGAAAGGCACTTTAAAGCATAGGTAGAATATCATATTTGGAAATACAAATTTAAATAAGTAGTTATTTTGGTAACAAATAACCTAAAATACATTAAGTAAAACATACCGTTTCATCCCTTCACTGATTTTGGCTTGTATCAGTCGCTAACACTTGCAGGAATAAGAATGATAACTTATCCTTTGTAGTGGATCCAAAGTGTTCTCAAGCATGCGTCTGGAATACAAACATAAAACTCAGTAGACATGTAATATCCAATTTAGGACAAGAATAAAAGTTACAAGATTTGTATTTCAAAAGATGAAATGTAGGTCTAAATCTACATCCCTCATCAGCGCTGTACTAAATTTAGATAAACAATGTGTTTAGTCATTTAATGAATAAGGTATTACTTAACTGTTATGTAATGAATAAGGTACAGCTTAACTGTTATGTATTTGTGATCTCTTATTTTTACAGTACTTTTTTGTTGGCTCAGCCCACAATAGTATATT
This sequence comes from Neoaliturus tenellus, assembly GCA_030545055.2. Classification (NCBI taxonomy): domain Eukaryota; kingdom Metazoa; phylum Arthropoda; class Insecta; order Hemiptera; family Cicadellidae; genus Neoaliturus; species Neoaliturus tenellus. Next base: position 95,367,441 of record CM061537.1, on the reverse strand, counting down.
TCGTCACTAGTCCGGAAAGTGGTTGTTATCGGTGCAAGATCAAGTTTCAAGTACTAGGCGAAGCCGAGTACTTGAATTCGATTGAGCACCGATATACCACTTTCGGACAAGTTACGAACAGTACTTTTCCTCATACCACCTTTAATAAATTTACAGTTTGGATAAAAAATTAATAAATTTTAACCTAAATGTGAACAAAAATAAAATTCTTAAATTTTAACCATCTTACGTTGTTATTTTTTTATCTTGTATTTGAACTATTTACAGCTGTTATTAAAAATAAATTAAACTTGTTTAGTGTCCTGAAAACCACTGTTTCGCGGTCTAGCCCCGAAAACTTTGTTTACCAACACGTTTATCCAACCACCCACCGGGAATCAACTAGTTTCGATCACAGCTGACCGTTCCAAAAACAACGTTTATAGCAATGGTATGATGAAAAGATATAAAGAATGTCTGAAATAGGCCAGCCAGATTGAGCAAAGTTTCTTAAATAAAATTGGAAGAAACTTATATGTTGGTAGAATTAAAAACTGTCCTATATGAAAAGGGAATAAGGTTAGTACCTACTGTAGTATTATTACTGAATTTGTTATAGGACCACATTAATTATTTTAAGGCTGCACTTGCCAAAACAAAGCATACTTTGACATCACATTTACTTTAAGAATCATTACCTGTTCTTTTTACAAATATAACTTATTTTGCAATAGCCTAAGTAATCTATTGAGCCTAAAAGTGTGTCTAAGCCAGAGGTTGACAACCAAAAGTTATTGACTTTAGCCACATGAATATAACAGTAAAAGTTGATAACTTTTGGCTGTCAACCTCTATTGTAAACACACCTTAATATGTAAAGGTGTGTTTACAATAGAGGTTACCATATCATACAAAAACAATAGAATACTATACCATATCATTAGCAAAAATGTAGGCTAGCCTTTTATAAAAAAAATTTGTAATGGAAAGCCAGTAGTTGAAGTAGGTTATTCGGCTGTTTTCTTCTTGACAGCACTAAGTCTAGATTTAGTTGTTAGTAGTAATAATAGCAGGTAATAAATATCATTTTTTTTATTTTCATTAAAGGAATGTGGCAATAACTTAGTCACATAAAGAATTAAGCCCGGGATGGTGTTACTTTTTTGTTTTGCCATCAATAAATAAAGCAAAAGATGTGTCCGCTAATATTTACCATGCGTCTGTTAACATGATAACTTTTTAAAGAAGCCTCCGATGTAGATAAAGTTTGGTAGAAAAGGCATCATCTATTTTAAAAATCAGTTCGCAAACCAATAATTGTATCATGGGAACGTGAATTTTAGGGTTTCAAAAGGTGAAAGGTGTGTTTTAGGGATTTTTATTCTCATTTTTTTAAATTTGACAATCTAAGCTATTTTAATAACTTAACAATTTAATAGCCTATATTTTGAATAATTAACTGAAATTAGTTACCAGTACAAAGAAAATAAAATCAAGTTTTCTGCTGTACCTATATAATTATTAAGGGAAATATAAAGAAACCTTGCCTTATATTGCTTATTCATCAACATACTTTTGATAAGTTTATTTGATTAGTAAGTAACTTAGCTTTATGCATTAAGAATTAACATTATTGCATGCGCCTTCCTTCACTAGGTTGTTGGTAACCCTTATTTTTACTTAAAAACTCCGTGGAAACAATACTACAAACTAAATCCCAAGCTATCTAATGCAAAATTGGTTTATTGTTTAAGAGAGCAAATAGATATATGGTGTTTGTTCTTAATTATCTGCTCAACTGTCTTCCTCATTCCTAAGATTAAAAAATTTATGTTTTGGGATTTGTAAACATAAACAGATCATTTATTTGTAATGGCAGCTTTGGTTGTGCACTTCAAATAGTACAGGTTAACACATTCACTGCAGCATGTGAAATGATTGACCTTCCCCCTATGCTGAAAAATTTTGCATAAAAACATGCCTTGTGGTTGCTGAATACCATCTGTTTGCATGAAAAGCGCTTCCCGATTAATTTTCTTTGCCAGCCACCATTTTTAAAATAGTACTCACTGGTGAGTGCTCAGCACCTGGCGCCCTCTCCCACATTTTCCAGCCATATCAAAGATAACGTTATTTTAATAAAATGTAACTAAATTTTTCACTAATCAGAAAAAAGCACTAAAAGTTTTAAAAATGTATATACGATTATTTTAAAAGAGCTCTGTCATGGCACTCACTGGTGAACGATTAGCACCTCTAGCGTTGTCATTAATTTTGTCGACTGCAATTTAGAAATGTTTGATCATTGTCTATGTCATCTCTGGACCCATTGTTCTTTTATGGGATAAAGCCATAGTTTTACTTAAGATAAAACTATTATTATAATGTAGCCCTAAACACATGTAAAATGAATGCAAAATTTTGTAAAATATAATAGCTAGCAATACGCTTAGAGATGTTCGGAAACGGATTGCACAATTAATTAGACAGCCTGAGTCGTCCATAAAACGTGGGCAAAAGCGGCCCTTACCTCACCAGTGAACTGCCGCACAGCAACTGAATGAAGTAGACGATACAGGAACGCTCACCGGTGAGTGCGCAGCACGCAGAAAATAACAAGACCACTCACTGGTGAATGCCCTGCAGCAAATGTGTTAACAAAATAAGTTAATTCATCATAACATACAGAAACACCATTATACCAATAGTAAAATAATGAACCTTAGGTTTAGGCCTACTTAAAATGAGAGTGGAAATATATGCTTTATTTTATTGTGAGGATTATTTATTAGATTATTAAGAATTTTTTTTGTCTTGGGGTCTAACTGTAACTGGCTGGGTAGCTGAGTGGTTATAGTGCTCGTCTTTGAATCCAAAGGTTGCTGGTTTGATCCTAAGGAAAGTTAGTAGCTTTTTAAAGGATCGATTCCGGACCCAGTTGCCATTTGTCATTGGGCTAATTAATTAATGATGCTTTCTAACAACTGGTCGATGTTAGATAGTAATAAGATTGGGGTTTGGAACGTGCCCCGTAAAAACATTAAAAAATGCCTCTGGCGTAGATAGACACAAAATACAAAAATACAAAATAACTTAAATAAAATTAACCATTGGAAATCCGGTGAGAAAGCGGATCTGTTACAACGAGTTTTATGATTGACATTGGCGATACAAGTGCTTTGTTATACTTGTATGACTCCATTTATATTATTAACTACCATACCCGGCATCTTTGCAAAGCTAACCAGAGGAAGTTAAAACTTCCTCTGGTTTTGCCCCTTCAGATGAGCTCGTTTGCTACGCTCACTTGCTGTCTCGCGACTCGCTGAAAGTCTATAATTTTCCTCTTGGTTTTATTATTACCGAAATCCGTTCAATACTTTAAGTGAAAACAGCTGTTTAAATAACTAATATTTCTAAATGTAAAAATATGTTCCAATACAAAAATGTTGCTTCCATAAGAATAACATGGTAACTTTGAAAATGTGAGGAACGGAGCCCTGTGGAATTTTCTTAACTTTTTCTTTCTTACCTTTTCCTGTCAATAACAAACACAACAAAAAAAATAATTATATCAATCCAGCCATTCATGTGTGATGCCATTACCAAAGAAATATTGATCCATTTTTATGTGTAGATATCTAGGTAGGCCTATGGTATGTAGGTGAAAGCAACATTGCAATCTTACCATTAAACTTAATCCACCAACATTAATTAACTAACTTAAATTTAACTAACATTAATTAACTTAAACTTACCAACAAGTAATCAATTTTTTTTTAAGAGTTCTCATCATTCATTAGGCTAACTTATTGAACACTGAAAATGCTTCTAGGCTAGAAAATTAATGAACAGAAACAGACAGATAACTAAGTAAGTTTAGGCCTAACACTAATTTTGTGGTTTTTTGCTTCTATAAACATAGGCTACTGTACCATTCCTAAGTTATAAACTTAAACTATCAAATAAAATATCTGAAAGATAGCCAAACATATAAAACTTAGTTTGTTAGAAATTAGACAGCTAGTTGATGCTGTCAAATATGAATCAGAAAGGTATTTTTTGCTTTTGTATTGAGGGAATATGAGTTTTAAATGTTTCCAAACACCATTAATTTTGTTGTTACAAACATCACTGTCAATAAAAGTGACGGTTTACGGTTAGATTGTTAGGTTACATTATGATACATTTTTGTTAATGATTGTATTACGCACATCTTAACTCAAACGATTACAACTATCAAATAATCGAAATATCCAAATTGCAACTTTGATAATAACGGTGGAGTAGGATGACGAAGTTTCGCAAAAATTTGTAGACCCTACTTGTTTTTGTTACTGTATTTTCAGTTACTTGTTTGCAATGTAATTTTTTTATTGTCAAAAGGTTAGGCCTATGTTTAATATCTTAGAACAAAACTAAATTCGGGGATAAAATTGTAATAGTATCGTGGAATTGTATCATCCATAGTGTAGCAATATTAGGCTATCAAAAAATCAAACTTTTTTTTTTGCCATTGAATATTTATTCATTGGCAATGAATGGCATACGCCAGTATACAAAAAAATTACAGTGAAGTGATCAATACAATTAATCAATAACACATTTGAACAATACATTAATACATTTCAGCATTCAAGATGACATATTAGAAGAAAATTTACTTTCAAAGAAATTATTTAGCATTTTAACATTGATATAACGGTGGAGTAGGATAACAAAATTTCGCTTGATATTTTTAGTCAATGCCAGGCTAGCAAGGTAACCCAATAAAAAAGGATAACCTAAGGTCACTTGTTTAAAGGTAACTTAACCAAAAATCAAATAGCAAGACTTCACTAATCACTATTTTGAGACTAAATAATACTCTACATAATAACATTAGCTCCCAAGATATAAAAAAGAACTAGAGCCTATTTTATAATATTCTTTCAATAATATGACATATGGATCTGAAGGCATTTTACCAGTTTTAATCCACTAAGTTAGACAATGACAATCTTTATTGCCGTTTTCACATTGTTACATGTATGGCATTGTCACAATTTATAAACATGACTTAAACAATAAAGTTCTATACAAAACTAGTTAATAGATTTCAGTTTGTTTATAAATTCATCTATGTCATAAACACTTAAATTGAACAATAAAGCTTTCAAGGTTGATTTGAACTTATTATGGTCTCATGGTCTTTTATGGTCTGATATTAGGTAGAGGAACAAAATATGAGATTGATGTAGGCCTAAATATGTAACTCAACTCTATTTTTAGCTAACCTTATCAGAGTAAAAAAACAATTAATTTTCCAAATAAAATGAAAATTTTAACAAAAGACTTGAGGTGTTTTTCAGCTCAAAATAATTGCAGGTTTAGTATAATAGAAAGTGATAACAGCTCCACTTACCTTGATTACAAAATTGATGTGATTTTCTTCCACCAGTCGAACTTAAAATACTCTCAGGTAAAAATAATCGGAATTTTCTGATTATGTTCTTTATCCTTTTCTCCTAGATGTATAAAATAAGTGAGGTTATGTTGATTAGAGCTAGCTTCAGACGACGGACCGCTTCATTTTTTTTCTGCGGCTGTATGGGCGGAGGTAACAGCTGACAATTGGCTTCTTCAAACAACTGGTCAATTGTAACCAACTGCCTCCGGAGGCCAAAAATCAAGATAGACATATATCAATTGTTAATTTTTGCCTCCGGAGGCATTTTTTAATGAATTTCATAGTAATAAAATGAGGAATATATCAAAATTTTATGGAATATAAAGGTTATTTATGTAATTAGAATTATATATTCAAATGTAACCATACTCTTAAAGTTGAGTTTACTACCTGAAAATATGTGCTAAAGTTGGAGGCAAAAATTCAGGAATATAGCATTGGAGGCATGTACTCATAAATGATATATATATATATATATACATATATATACAAATTTTAATGACTATTATTTTTGGTCTCTGGGCACCTCAAAACGAAAAAGTAACATGGTCCCGGGCTTAGGTCTTACCATGAGACCTACGGTAATAGCTTATTCCCTATGGGAAATTCGCTAAAAAACATTAAAAATTGTGTAGTATGGTGAAAAATCGACTTCGAAAAATGGTGCGTTCGACTTGTCAAAAAGGTCTTGCCGGTCCGAGATCGTGTTTTGATGTTCGATGAATTTAAATAAAGTCGAGGACATAAACTCGTCCGAGAACATCAACAAGGGAGATTTTTGGCCCTTGGTGCAAAACATTATCGCCTATAAGGAGACCAATACGATATTGTGTCTGTGCTGTTTACATAAAGTCTTCAAGCGTTGGAACCAAAAGACACACCTCTAGATTCTTTAAGGGCTATAAAATTTAAAGGTCAAAGAACAAAGTCATTCCCCTTTTAACATTATGTAATGTGCATATTTAAAGGAATCTCCCTCTACTGAAGGTACGTTGTTTGATCGCATGGCCTAACTGTGATGTTTCAAGAGACCACACGGCGCCTGTCAAACTGTCAACCAGCTGTCATTGTCAACCAAAGGCCTGTCAAACTGTCAACCAGCTGTCATTGTCAACCAAAGGCCTATCAAACTTGTCAACCTACACCGCTGTTTGTGTCGGCATAATGGATATGCCGAATGTGGAATTTACACTTGGATCCGAAAAATAAATTACAATAGTTCCATCATATGAAACATTTTACAGTATAACGATAAATATGGGGAACTTAGCTTTAGAGGTGATATAGTTATATTTTATATCGTTGATATTCAATTAATGAAAATGTGTTATATCCAAAACATTCTTGTTTTCTGCAATTGAATTATCGTTTGATGAGTGAATTTATATGTTATAGTTATTGTTAGGCCTTTTTTTACTTTTTTCGTGGTTTGTAGGTACGTAATGCGTTCTCAGTATTTTATTTTATTAAGTTTCACATTTTAAGGTTTTTATAGTTTTGAAAAATTAAAACTATTTAAAAAAATTACCGTTGAAAAATTCATAAGGTTGATCCTTAATTATGATAAAATATTTTAATAAGTAATTATTTTAATGATTCTTTTTTGTCGCAAACACAAACGGCTCTAACATGGTTGAAAGAACTAGCTATTAATTGCTACTATTTAAATGTTCAAAGACTCTATAATACTGCAATTCTTTGAAAATATAAGGTTTCGTCCCTCTTTTTTCTTAATACCTAACTTACTACTTCAGTATTTCCACACACAAAAATAATCAAAAGAATTAATGTACTTAAATGACTATGTTGATGCCATATCTACGTGTGAAGAAACTCTTGGAGCCTAAACGTTTGTTGATAACTCTTATCTTTATTACTCTACCGCGCGGTAAGCTGTGCACTCCACGATAGCACGATTTAATAAGTAAAGTACGTACAGAGCAATTACCGGTGGTAAATGATTGTTTATAAACACAAGTGAAGCAATTTACCGACTTACAACTTAGAGCCTTGCTGATAAAAAACAAATTTTACTGTATTAGCATAAACTAACCGTGTAGGCGCCCAAATTACAAAAATTATACAATTAAAACTACATTTACGTATATTTTAATATACACAGGTGGGATTTCATTTATATTTAAATATAACATTTTAAACTAATTATATAACGGATGCGTTAACTATCAAATTTACCAAATTAAAAATAACACATTAAGCCTATGCCCCGCACAAATTAAGTTTGTTTAGTTTGTATCTAAACTGAGATTAGATTCTTAATTACAAAATTCCAAGAATTCTCAACCATACGGCGAACTTATACTATACCGTAGTGCAAATAGTTGTAAAAGAAGTATGGAAAGTTAGCAAACTGCATGCGCGATAAAAGCACAACTCTACAAGAAAAAAAGAAAAATACTATTAAATCCATCAAGAATTCATAAAATAATGGGAAATTAGACATTTAATTTTCTCGTCATTTAGGATCAAACACTACAATAGGAATTAGATTAAAAGATTAAATACAATTACAACTATAGAAATAAATGTATATATATTCATCCTTCAACCTCATTCGAGGGGTTTTGTTAAACAAACTTGTAAACTAAAAAAATGCAAGTTAGGTTTTTTGAAAATTTTACTTTATACGTAAAAACCTTACCTTCATAGACATCGTGTGCAGTGTGAATACTTCCTCGCTCGAACACCACGGCGCTACTGTCGTCGGCTGCGCTGAAGGATAGTGTAATCAGCCACTGCCTCCTACACTGGCGCTCCAAGCGGCAACTGATGTCGTTTGAACAGCGACGAAATCATGACGGCCAAGGCTCTGCCACCTGAAATTGGTCGCTGTGAAAGACACACCACGGCTCAGCTGATTGCATTGTTGTCATCGTCATGTGTTCGAGAGAAGAAGACTTGTTTTGAGGTTATGGTAAAACTACTGTGACGAAATTACAATGGAATTAGGTTTTATTTTGTCACGTGTGTTTAGATGTTTTGTTTAACTATCGTATCAATATCAACCCTGGGGATTTTTTTGTCATTAGTAGTGTGTTTTTGCGGTTGCTGGCTCAGTTCAATGACCTCTGAGGAATGTGATGACGTCATCGCCAAGGTCAATGACCCCGATGACGTCATCAATGACGCAATCGATGACGTCATACCCATGACGTCATCAAAATGACGTCATCGATGACGTAATTGATGATGACGTCATCGATGACGTCATTTCCGTGACGTCACACCCATGACGTCACAGAAATGACGTGCCGATGACGTCATCACCCCTTACGTCATCAAAATGACGTCACCGACGCCACTAAGGTCAAGGTCACGCCGAAACTTAAAATTTTTCGGCACTTTTGCCGTTTCTAGCACTACGCTCCGAGTTTCAGTCCGAGTCCCCGTGACCTTGACCACTTGGAGCGAATTTTCGACGAGAAACGGCAAAAGTGCCAAGTTAAACTCGAGTTTCTGACATGACTCTGCCTAAATGGGCAATCGGTAATCCCTCAGGTGACCTTGAACCAGTACAACACCCGCAATTTTATATTACAGTGACCTAGAAAACTTAACAACGGAGCGCCGACATCGATGCACACCCCACGATAGTCACCGAGCGACTGACTGTCAGGCTCCGCGTACTCTAGGTATATCGGCTTGAGAGACTAAGACTCTAAACTGTCAGGAATGGGAGTAACTAACTGAATTTTGCAAGGAAAAGTCATTTCATCCAATATTCTAAACAAATCTTCATCAGTAAAACTTACATTAGTCTGTTTGGTATAAAACTTAGGGTGTCCGCGCAACAGTTTGCGCCACTTAGCTAAAGTCGAAACCCTTTTGACTTTGAGTGGTGGACAGTGAGCAACTAATAAAGTCTTAACACGGTTAAGTTTCTTACCTAAAGCGTCCCGCGACATGGGTTCCCCTCACAAAAGTCCGCACAATACTGAGAGACTGCTTGTAGCGCATGAGTCAAGGGAAAAGAGGTGGGGGAAACAGCAGGAGTGGGGGAAGGTCACAGTGGTGGGGGGAGGTGATGTTGTACGCTGGAGTAACACATCACTTGACCATGAGCTGTCCTACAGTCAACACACTGTTCTCTTGGCCCGAGTTGGCACTAGAAGAAACATTTCTGTACAGCTTAGGCTGTGAGAGCCGAGGAAGCAAAGTCAAAGTGGAAATTGTGTTAAACTCCAAGATGAAGAGTCTCCTAAATAAACTAATTGTATCCCTGCAATCCCCTATAACTTTAGAGAAATACCACTTTATAAAGCGACACCTTATTCTTTGGCAAAACGAATTGGAAATGGAAAAGATCACAGTAAAATTAATCTAACTTAAAATTTGGACTGGACACTCATGGCGATACCACGTGGCGTGCAAACGCCACCCTAAACATTACAAGTTAGGTTATTGAGCACCTCTGGTACGATAACCGACGTGCTAGAGTTAAAGTGTGATGACCTTGAGTCAAAACACTGAAATACTACAAGTCGATATCATCCCAGAGTTAAAGTGTAGTGACCTTGAGTAAAATCAGAGAAAATCCAAGCCATGTTAGTCCAGAATTAAAGTGTAATGACCTTGAGGCAAAAACTTGTAAAACACTTACATGAACAGTCGAAGAGCAGCGATGCTTACCGCATGCAAGCCTGAGACATACTGAATGAGCGCCGTCAGGTAGTTTAGGGACTCGATTAGGGTGGGGGTATTGCCAACACTTAGAGTAGAAGTGTAGTGGGTGACCTTGAACCAGACTTAGAGTAGAAGTGTAGTCGGTGACCTTGAACCACCCCTGAGGGCCCCCCCCCCTCCGCCCCCGTCTCCGTTTTTTGGGGGGCGGACCCCCCCCTCCGCCCCCGTCTCCGTTTTTTGGGGGGCGGACCCCCCCCCTCCGCCCCCGTCTCCGTTTTTTGGGGGGCGGACCCCCCCCCTCCACCCCCGTCTCCATTTTTTGGGGGGCGGACCCCCCCCCGCCCCCGTCTCCGTTTTTTGGGGGGCGGACCCCCCCCCTCCGCCCCCGTCTCCGTCTTTTGGGGGGCGGACCCCCCCCTCCGCCCCCGTCTCCGTTTTTTGGGGGGCGGACCCCCCCCTGTCTCCATTTTTTGGGGGGGGGCGGACCCCCCCCGCCCCCGTCTCCGTTTTTTGGGGGGCGGACCTCCCCCCCCGCCCCCCCCGGGGTGGACCTCCACCCCCGGGGTGGACCTCCGCCCCATGCCGGGGGAGACCGGTGGGGATATAAGGCGGCCCGGCCACAGCCGGCTCGCAGTCCGCTCCCGAGCGTTGAACGTGAACGATCGGGACGGACCGCCATAGGCCTCACTAAACACTGAAAGGCGCCTTCACTGTTTAGCGAAGTCTACTCTAACTTTAAGACTTGTATTATTTGTAAGATATTGCGCTTGCGTTTGGGTATTGGGAATTGTTTTATATGAGATTGTTTCACTTGTACCCTATGTCTCCTGTCTGTCCTGTTTGTCTTGTTTGTCATATGTGTTTAATGTGTATGTGCTTGTTCCAGCATTTACCAGGTTGAGCTCAATTGTGTGTTGTAAGTGTGTTATATTTAACTAAAGTGTATACGCTTGTTTTAGCATTTCCCCTTGAGCGTTTTTCACAGCTCAAATTAAATTGTAACGACAGGGAACGGGAGTAGGCCCCCGTGTAAAGCCACTTTTCATAATTGTTAGGCTCCTCTCAGGCATGCAACAGGTTGCGGCTGGGGTTGTGGGAGCATGTCCGTTTGTACGCTGGCAAGCAAAAGGTTGTGGCGGCCTCTGCACTCGGACCGAGGACGTAAGCCACTAGGGTGTCCTCAGTTTGTTTCCCTTCTGGAAACTCAAAATTATGTAAATGAAACTTTGTTAGCTATTTGCGTTTTTAGTCCCCAAGGCCCCCGAACATTCTTGGTTCGCCATGGGTGTACGGGGGCCGAAATTTTTTAATGTCCGTGTGGCCTTGACCCACAAAGGACTTGTAAAAATTTACTGCATTGCTAAATTAAAAATATTAAAGATAGGGTTACGGGAGTAGGCCCCCGTGTAAAGCCACTTTGAATTATTGTTAGGCTCCTCTCAGGCATGCAAAAGGTTGCGGCTGGGGTTTGGGAGTATGTCCGTTTGTACGCTGGCAAGCAAAAGGTTGTGGCGGCCTCTGCACTCGGACCGAGGACGTAAGCCATTAGGGTGTCCTCAGTTTGTTTCCTCCTGGAAACCCAAAATTATGTAAATGAATCTTTGTTAGCTATTGAAAAGACAATGCAGTAAATGTTTACAAGTCTCGCGTGGGGAAGGTTAGACGACATTGGATGTTGCCTGTTGTCATAGTTGGGTCTCTTCGGAGGCTACAGCGATGACAACCCAAGTGCCCCACACCCCCATAGGGGGGTGTGGGGCTTATTTTTTTAAAAGTTTCGCGTGACCTTGAACCAAATATTAAAGTTTCTCTTTGGATTTTAACTGGTAGGTATTACTAACACACAAGTCTGGAGTTCCCCATAGTTGTATCTTTTCGGAGACTATAGCGATGGCAACATAAGAACGCCCATAAGGGTTTATTTTTTTTAAAATAACCCCCCCCACCCCCACCCCCACCCCCACCCCACCCCTGATATCCTGGGCGTGGTAGCCCCGGTGGGGATATAAGACGGCCCGGTTGCACGCACTTCTCATTCTTGCTCCAGCCTTCGTTGGAAGTGCTTCTCCGTTTTTTGCAATTAACGCTCCCTCCACCGCAACATGCGCTTCAAGAACTATCCACCCGTTCTCCCATACATCAAATCGAATCCAACCAACACGTCTACTTCGACCAACACATCTACTCCGACTTCAACCTCCGCTGCTCCGATTCTCCAATCGTGTTTGATGAGCACAATCCTCAGCTGTTTGGAGATGCCGTCGGCTCCTTCAATGCCCAGCCTATCTCCGCTGCTACCAACGGAACGAACAAGTCCAAGTGTCAGTGGTGCTGGTGATGCTCCGTCGACTTCAAGAGGGGTTGGCGCTCACCCTGCAAGCAGCCGAGTGCTCATAGCATCACCGCCAATCTCATTGCTGTCAGATTCTGATTCGGAGTCAGCGGTCTTTGAGGAGAAGAAGAAGTCGAGGTCCAAAATCATTCCCTACTCCCGTACACAGAAAATCCTTTCCTATACAAAGACCCAATGTCCACTACCCGTATCCCCCATGCCATCCACACCAGTCAAACCATCCTGTAAATCGATCTTTTCCCCAGACAATTCTACCTCACCCAAAGCCAACATTCCATCTACAGTCAAACCATCCCGTAAATCGATCTTTTCCCCAGACAATTCTACCTCACCTAAAACCACCATTGATCTAACCCATTCTCCTACCCGACCCAAAATTGTTTGCAAATTGCCCCTTGACCGTGCTAAACCATCACCCTCCATCCTTTCCAGCCAGCCTAAGTTAGATCAAGCGCCGCTCCAAAACACTAAGAGTCCAACACAAAAGAAACGTAATCGTGTTAAATGCCCTGCTGGCAAGCGTGATAAATGCGATTATGTTTGGTTTAGCAGAGAGGCTGTGGTTCTTTGTTGTCCGAATTTTGCTCTTCCAGAAAAAGATCGTTGCCAACGACACTTGAATAAGAAAATCAAAATTCCGACACCAAAGCCCTATAGCCTTAATATTATGCCTGAAAAGTCCAAGTTCAAACACCCCAACAGTCCGCAGAAGCTGAAAATTAATAGGCTCAAGAGGGACAAAAAATATTATTTCATTGTTCAAGCTTATGGAGCATTTAACATAAATGTGCAAATCATTCTAAAAGGTGATGGCCGCCTTCATAGAATGAAAGTACCACCTGCGATGGTACAAAGAGAATTTTTTGTCCCCGGGGCTTATTTAATTCGAAGAAAAGGATGCCTATCTGTTTGGGAAATGGACTAGGACATGGGCTCACCAAAAAATCAAAATTGTTTAAAAGTGTTGGACATTAATTAAATTTCTTCTTCCAAATTAATTTTTCCAAATTTAGTCTTAACCCTCTTAAAGTAAGGGAGAGGGGTATTATACAAGTCAAGGAATAAAAAAAATTGACTTGTATAATACTTTAACCTGGCGGTGATGTAAAGTCACTGGGACAATCTCAAACCGTGTCCTTGAGGGTGAAGACTAAGTTACAAAAATCTTTAACAAATAAAAACTTACCTCCAAACACTTGTAGCTTGCTACAAGTGTTTGGAGGTAAAAATTTTTCAAAGTTTGAATGACCTTGACATATATCAGTCTTAATTCTTAACAAAAACCTCCAAACACTTGCGGCTTGCCACAAGTGTTTGGAGGTAAAAATTTTTCAAAGTTGAATGACCTTGACATATATAAACTACACTTTAAGTAAAGTGCTAACCATGCAATTAAGGTGTGTATTACGTGATACCCCCACTCTGACGCTTTACTAAGCTTGTATGAGCCGTTCATTTGCTTCAGTCTGTTCCGTGAGGGTCGCCCTTGGCTGGTGGGGGATATAAGGCGGCCAGGTTGCACGCACTTCTCATTCCACATCCAGCTATCGTACGGACTGGTTCTCCCCGCCTTCAACACTACATTCCCATTCTCGCCGTTTACATTTATTTCACTTCTCCATTTTCAAAATGCCTCCGAAGCTCAAGAACTATCCACCAGCTTCTAAAACCACCTCGACCGACACGCCCCCTGCTCCAATACTCCAATATTTGATAACCGCAGAATTCCTGAGCAGCCTGAAGATGCCACCGCAGCCGCCTGCCTCAATGCCCAGCCTGTCACCATTGCCGTCGACAGTGCCACCAACATCGGAAGAGGCTGCCCTACTTCCAGCGCTGAAATTGTATAAAATATTCTGTTGTTTACTTGATAGAACGCTAAAACTACCGCCAATACCAAATACTTTCACGTACAAGCTACCCCTGATAGACAAGGATGATGTAAGCAAACTATCATCAATTCAAGTGAAATTTCTGGAAGAAAAAATTCTTGTTTGTGTAAGAGAAGTGTTTCATAATGAATATTCAAAAAGATTGGCTTTCAACTTTATTAAGGAACATGCAGGACGTGAAAAAGCACAGTATCCAGGACTATATTATTTATATCTTTTTGAGAATGGAGCAAGTGTAACGGTAGAAATAACTATCATATTAATGTAATTCTCCCCACCAAGTTTATGAGGTTAGGAGTGCATAATTTGGATGAACTGAACCTAATGTTTTAGGAACTGGAATATTTGATACATCAGAATTGTACGCCTTGTGAAATTGAAATTTTTAAATTGCATTTTTTTAATTGGAATAAAATGTGTTGAACTAGGACTTGAACTTGGACTTGATTGAGGTTTTGTAGAACAGAGCGGGGGATAGATCACTTTGCGGCAATGGACTAGCATGCTGCTTAGTGGTCTATCCCCCGCTCAAAGGGTATCTTTACATGACCTTGACCCTCATAAATGCATAGTTGGTGGGGGTATAAAAAGGGTAAGCAAATTGGATGGATACAACACTTCCATACCATGGCTCCACTTGACAACACCGTGTTCCATCGCAACAGAATTGTCTCTATTCTGGAGGTAATACCTCTAGAAATTATAGAAGTAGAGGACTAACTACCTGCGGTTGATCAAGAAGAGGAGGAGGAAGAAATAATGGATATTGAAACGGACTCTGACGAAGCTGGTTCAACGGACAATGAAGTGGACTTGCACGCCTACGAAACATTAGAGTCATCATCTGAGTCGGAAATGGAATTCCAATTGGAAATTGAAGAAGAAGAAGAACAAGACACTCCTCATCGTCCAATGGATAGAATGTTAGTTGCCAGAAGAATTATGTATTGTCATCGCTGCCTATTCCGTGATGAGGATGATTCCGACTCTGATGGCGATGTTTCACCTTTGTAAGAAGTTTTAAACAAAAAGTAAAAAAAAAAAAAAAACAATGTGAGCGGGGGATAGAGCACTTTGTAGTAATTGATGCTGCTTAGTGCTCTATCCCCCGCTCAAAATAATAATTCCAAATGACCTTGACCTATATAAACTTGTTGGAACAGACGTCTTTGAAAAACTCGTACAAAATGGTGGATTTAGATCAAACATCATCGGTTTCTCAAGCCTGTTGAAGAATGTATTGGAAATGGGTGTTTAAAAGCCAAATCTACTACATGATTGATAAACCGGATGTATATGACGTCACTTTCCCCCACCCTTCAACCTCGGGTATAAAGGGACCCAGTTGAGCGCGCTGCCCATTATTGCGTGGACATTCACAGAGTGTGCATTCAAAGCCAAACTGTTTGAAATGGCTCTTTGCGACATTTGTGGGGAAATTTTTGAAGACAAAGATCTTTTCACCCTACACAGAGAATTACATGAAGAAGAAGATGGAAAAGAAGATATTATCATCGATGAAATAGACTTAGACTCAATTGACCGGTTTTTGGAAGAGCATCAGAAGCAGATGGACTACTACGACAGCTATCTACAGCAAATGCAAAGAAGAAGACCTAGTGTGATCCAATTTGCTGGTGCTGGACCATCCACTACTAGAAGACCTATTGAAGAAGAGGATATGCAAGAAGAGGACACGGAAGAAGAGGACACGGAAGAAGAACTGGAAGATGTGAGACAACTGCGCACCACGGCCTTACCAGGACGAGTTGTAACACATTTTAAAATTGATAATGTGCAATTGGAATTGGATAATTTTATAACCCAGGCCAGAGTACTTGTTGGAAAAACGCTAAAAGAAGAATTACAGAGATTGAACTTCATTAAATTTGGACTGGTGTTAGAATCAATGTTTACCAATACTGATGGTGAAACGGCATTAAGAGCATTCATTACCAAAAACCGAACCCTTACAACTGAATCTGATATCAATGAAATTATTGAAGAATGTTTGGATGAACTGCTAGTTAAACTGCAAGAACATGAAGGAAGAGGATCCGGCTGGAGTCTGTCATGGATTGAAGGTATGGATGTAAGGGTTCACAAGCACGGATATGGTATAAGGGGTAGTAGTTATATACCTTTGCCAAAGAAGATACAAGCTACCAAATCTTGTATCAATGTGCAAAATGAGGACAATGAATGCTTTAAATATGCTATGCCAACAAAATATGTGCAAGAAAATCCATGTAGAGTTAGCAGAGCGTATCAAAATGTCCAACACCGCTACAACTTTCGAGGTTTGTCATACCCTGTTAGTGTTAAAAGTATTGGTAATTTTGAGAAACAAAACCCAGGTGTTTCTGTAAACGTGTTTGGTTTAGATGATTCCAATAGTGTTTATCCTCTGAGAGTATCAAAAGTTGAGGAAAGAAACCACACGGATCTGTTATTGATAACTAAGGGTGAAATTTCACATTATGTGTGGATAAAGGACTTTGCAGCCTTGGTTAAAAATCAATTATCAAAACAGAAACGTAGGTTAACAGTGTGTAAAAGATGTTTCTGTTTCACATATGAAGAGTTGAGACGTGGAGGATCGGAGTGGTTGTCGGAACACCAGCGGCTTTGTAATGACAACTATGAAGTGAAGATTAGTCTGCCACCACCATCTAGAGCATTTGTCCAGTTCAATAAAACAGTTCACCAATACCGGATTCCTCTAGTTATCTATGCTGACTTTGAATCCACGTTAGTGCCGCAGGAACTTCCGGATGGTGAAGTAACTAGAAGAACCAAATATCAATTGCATCAACCTAACAGTTTTTGCTTATTGGTGAAATCTACTTTACCTGAAGAACAATTGCAAGACTATGGCTTAACATCCACTCCGATACTCTACCGTGGGGAAGAAGCTGCTAAGTATTTTGTAGACCAGTTGTATGACATTGCTGAAAAGGCGGAACGCTTATACGGTAATGTTTTACCCATGGAACCTTTGAACCAAAATCAACAAGAAGAATACATTTCAGCAACAAGATGTTATCTATGTAAGAAGAGCTTCAGTGAAGAAAATCCAAAAGTAAGAGATCATGATCACCTCACAGGGTTATACAGAGGACCTGCTTGTAATTCATGCAATATAAATTACAAACTGCCAAACTTTATCCCTGTAGTGTTACACAATCTTAGCGGCTACGACTCCCACTTCATTATTCCAGAGTTAGGAAGAGATAATGGTAAAATTGATGTTCTTGCTACAACATTGGAAAAGTACATCAGTTTCTCAAAAACAGTAGGTAAAATTAAACTTCGCTTCGTAGACTCTTATAGATTTATGGCATCTAGTTTGAGCAGATTGTCTGAGAACCTAAGAAGAGAAGACCTAAAAGAAACCAGCAAAATTGTACCTGAAGATAAATTGGCCTTAGTAATGCGTAAAGGAGTGTTCCCCTATGATTACATAACTTCTGCAGAAAAATTTGAAGAAACCAGTCTGCCACCGATTGAAGCCTTCAATAGCAAGTTAAATGAAAGTGCAATCACCGTTGAAGACTACAATCATGCTTGTAATGTTTGGAACCAGCTCAACATTCAAACCTTAGGGGAATATTCTGACTTTTATATAAAACTGGACGTAACTCTGCTGTGCGATGTGATGGAAGAATTTCGAAACACCTGCTTCTCTGCCTATGGACTGGACCCTTTACACTCGTACACATCTCCAGGATTAGCATGGCAAGCTATGCTAAAGTCAACCAACTGTCGACTGGAACTTCTAACGGATATTGATATGGTGCTCATGATGGAATCTGGTGTACGGGGCGGTTTAACACAAGCTGTAACACGTCATGTTAAAGCCAACAACAAGTACATCCCCGGCTTCGACGAGCAACAACCATCGGTCTACCTTGGCTACTTTGACGCAAACAACCTTTATGGTTGGGCAATGTCAAATCCGCTTCCCTATGCTGACTTCAAATGGATCGACCCGGCCACCATCGGTGACATCTCACAGATTCCAAAGAATGGTCCAAAAGGCTATATTTTGGACTGTGATTTCGAATATCCGGAGCACCTTCATGACCACCACTACGACTTGCCTCTCCTAGCCAAGACTGAAGTTTCACCGACAGGAAGATGGCCAAAATTGATGATGACCTTGGAGAATAAAGATCGGTATGTGGCTCACTACTGGGTAGTTCAACAGGCTATTGAATTGGGTCTACGTATAGTGAGAATTCATAGAGCAATTGAATTCACCCAGTCTTGTTGGTTGAAACCATATATTGATTCCAACACTACAAGAAGAGCTGCAGCGACAACAGCATTTGAAAAGGACTTCTACAAATTAATGAACAACGCCATCTTTGGGAAGACCTTGGAGAACAAAAGAAAACACAAAAATGTAAAATTAGTGAGTGATCCTAGGAAATTGGAAAAGTTGGTGCAAAAACCAAATTTCGGAACATCCATGATTATAAACGAAAATCTAGTTGCTGTAAGTATGAAGAAAACAACAATAGTCATGGATCGTCCGTTATACATCGGTATGTCGATTTTGGACATAAGTAAAACCCTGATGTATGATTTCCATTATAACAAAATGGTTAAACACTACGGAAGGGAAAACATTGGAGTCGCATACATGGATACTGATGCATTTATCTACTGGATAAAGACTTTGGACATGTATGAAGACCTAAGGACTTTTCCATACAAAGAAGATTTCGACTTTTCTGACTATCCGAAGAACCATCCAAATTATAATGAAAAATATAAAAAAGTAATTGGAAAATTTAAAGATGAAGCAAATGGAATGCCTTTAGAAGAACTAGTGGCACTGATGGCAAAATTGTATTCATTTAAGATGTACAACGAGAACAACACACCGACAGTCAAGAAAGCAAAAGGAGTGAAGACATCTTATTTGAAAAAACATGTGACATTCGACCACTACAAGACTTGTTTATTTGAAGATACTACCATCTCAGCAACATTTAACAATATCCGAAGCTTCAAACATCAAGTCTACAGTGTTACCGAAATTAAAAAAGCACTGTCAGCTCGGGATGATAAAAGACACATTATGCCCGACAAAATCGACACTCTTCCTTTCGGCCATTACTCCCTAAACCCTATGAACTAGTAACCTATTCTTCGTTCTTCTACAACTTCGACCTTATTCCTTTCTCCTTCCGTAAAAAAATGGGGAACACGGCAAGTCCAACGCCGTGTTCCCCATTTTTTTACACAAGTTTGGATGACCTTGACCCATATAAATGATGTGAATATTTAAAACAACATTCATTGTGATTATACATGTGACACAACAAACATTGAAACCTGCAATATGAAGGACTTGAAGCAACAAATTGTCAACGAACTTCATAAACCTGCAAGAAGAAAGTTTCCACGAAGAAATACGGTGATAAAAGGAATTAATGATTTATATCAAGCAGATTTAATCGAAATGATTCCTTATAGCAAACAAAATAAAGGATATAAATACATATTGACTGTTATTAACTGTTTTTCAAAAATGGCAGATGCTTTACCGCTAAAAGATAAAAGTGGCAAAAGTGTTACAAAAGCAATGGAAATAGCTATACAAAGAGACAAACATACTATTAAACATTTACAAACAGATGATGGAAAAGAATATTTTAATAAGGAATTTGCAAATTTAATGAAAAAACACAATATAAACCATTATTCAACCAATTCAGAGGTAAAAGCCTCAATAATTGAAAGATTCAACAGAACCTTAAAAAGTGCAATGTATAAAATGTTTTCCAACAGAGGATCGCACATATGGATTGATATTTTACCGAAACTTATAAACGATTATAATAACAAGTTTCATAGAACTATTGGGATGAAACCAAACCAGGTGACTAGCAAAAATGAAAAACTGGTATTAAAACGTATAAAAATGAATACTAAACCAAAAGTTGAAAAACTAAAGCCTAAAAAATTTAATGTGGGTGATAAAGTGCGAATAAGTAAATATAAAGGTGTATTCAGTAAAAGATATCTGCCAAATTGGACCAATGAGGTTTTTACTGTATTCAAAGTACAACCTACAGTACCTGAGACATATATTTTAAAAGATAATAAAGGACAATTGCTTGAAGGAGGGTTTTATGGACATGAAATGTTAAAATCAACAGTAGGCGATGTATATTTAGTTGAAAAGGTGTTGCAACGGAAAAAAGATAAGGTTAAAGTACGATGGTTAGGATTTAATAAGACGGAAGATTCTTGGATACCTAAAAAGGATTTGATATAACGATAGAGAATCATTTTAGGTTGAACCATTACAAACGATGGAGATAATACCACAAAAGGAGAGTTTTACTATTAATAATATAGATGAACTCACAGTGGATAATTCAGAATTCAATAGTGGGAAACATGGCAATTTGTTACCAAACACCGTGCGCTGCCTGGTTACCGGACCTTCCAACTGTGGAAAAACCAATGTAGTATTCAATTTGATTACAAACCCTAAAGGATTACGTTTTAATAATTTATATGTATTTTCAAAATCACTACAACAACCAAAGTATCAATTATTGGAAAAAATACTGAATAATGTGCCTGAAGTTAAATACTTAAAATTTAATGCAAGCGAGAGTGTCATGCAACCACAAGAAGCTAAACCATTCTCTGTGTTCATATTTGACGATGTATCTTGTGAAAACCAAAACACAATAAGGAATTACTTCGCTATGGGTCGACATAACAACATAGATAGCATTTATATTGGCCAAACTTACAGCAAAATACCTAAACAACTCATTAGAGACAATGCAAACATGTTAATTGTATTTAAACAGGACGAAACCACCCTAAAACATATATATTTTGATCATGTAAATGCGGATATGACATTTGAACGATTTAAAGAGTTGTGTGGAAAGGCTTGGGCTGAAAAGTATGGGTTCCTAACAATTATGAAGGAACAACCGCTAAACAATGGTCGATACAGGATAGGATTTGATAAATTTATATTAATACATTGAACGTGGTATAAAACATTCATTGTTGTACAACACGTCTTGCTACAAACATGGTTAACCAAGAAAAATTAGTAAAAGAAATAAAATCACTTAGTGATTCTATTCGGGCTAAAAACAGAGCATTAAAACTAGGTATTAGCGAGAGGGAGAAATTCCTTGAATCTACTTTTAAACCTATTACTGAACCCTTGAAACAATTAAACAAAAAATTTGCTAAACCTGTATTGGAAGGAGATGCGATTGCACCTATTACGAAGTTTGAAAGAGAAAATGTAAAATCAGAAGATTTTAGTGATGAAGACCCGGAATCCTCTACATATAGTGGTTTTACCAGTGGAGAACCCGAAAGAGAGCTAGAATCACCAGACTATAGTGGAATAAGAGAATTATATGAAGTAAAAGCCAAAAGAGGACATGAAGTTGTATCAACTGCTAGTGAAGAGGAAAAAGAAGAAGAAACAAGGGAAGGTCCGTCAAACATAAGCTTGTTGGGTGAAAACATTCATAACAAAGGACCTTTAGGAAGGAAATACATGATAAAAATGTTAGCTGGAACAAATCCTAATAAAAACTACCATAGTTATGGAGTAAGATTAACAGAAGACGGTTTAATGGTTGGTAATAGCCCGGTAAACATTGATGAACATGATAATATTATTGTTGGTGATCAAAGATATAAGGGCACAAGGGGATTATTTGAGTTATTATTTGAAAATAAGCCTTTAGAATTGTTAGTTAAAGAAAAAGACATGGAAGCATATAAAAAGATTTTGGAACAAACTAATGCATACAGGAGGAAGTATTCAGCTGACCAACCTGTTTTTAGATCAAAGTCTTTAAAATATAGAGAATTTGTATCCAAGTTAATACCAACAACGAGAAGACAACCAATGCCAATAATACCAAGAAAACCTGTAAAACGAAGGTTTGTGTCATCCACTTTGGATATAAGTGCTCCAGAACCAAGAAAAAGAAACAAGTCTGTTACAGGTACAGGTTTAATGAAAAAACTATATAACACAAATGTGATTTATTACAATAATATCAATAAATTGGTTGATAGAATGAAACTAATACATGAGGCTAAAGAAGCGGGTCATACTGGATTGGAAAACGAATGGGTGGCTTTAGTGGATGAACTCCGAAACCGTGGGGTAATCTCATAAAAATGCGTTACTCCTTAGAGTACTATTCAGTTGCACCATGAGTGTCGACAAGTTCGGACGTTACTCCTCGGATGGGTTATATTATGCGAATAGTTTAAAAAGAAGTGCTGGTTTACCACAAACATCTGATGGAGATTATGATATGAGTAATAAAAGGTTAAAAAACATAAAAGATCCTTCAGATGAAAACGATGCAATAAATTAAAAAATGTTAAAGGAAAAGATATCGCCAACATTAAGACTACAAAATAACACATATGACGCAGAAGATCATAGAATTATCAACGTTGGTAAACCAAATCAAAACGGTGATGCGATAAACAAAGGTTATTTATCATCTGAATTAAAAAATACGTTAAAATTCAATGGGAAAACGTATAGTGCCAACAATAAACGTATATCCAACGTAGATGACCCTAAAGATGCAAAAGACAGCGTAAATAGACGCTATTTACATTCCTTGATACCTGAAAAGACAAAAGATGGATTTTCTTTTTATAAATTTGTTATTAATGATATAGGTTATCCAAAAACTGAAAATGATGCTGTAAACCTCAAATATATAAAAGATCATTGTATCATACGTGATGTAGGGGTTATAGATTGTTTTGGTAATTGTTTAGCAAATGTTAAAGATGGTTCGGCGCCATCAGATGGTGCAACAGTGGGTCAAATGATGGAAACCTTAAAACAAGAAACAACCTCTTTTGTAAAACAAAATCAAGTAGTATCGAAGCAAGGGGATGAATTCGTTCAAGGTAATGAAAAATTTAATTTATTAACATACAAAAATAATGCTTGGGATTGCATGGATAAAAAGTTATCAAATGTGTCATGGGGTCATGAGGATCATGATGCAGCTGCTTTATCACAAACCGTACATCTAGATCCAAATTTACACTTTGCAGTTTTTACATGTAATAATAACAATATTACAAACTTGAAAGCAGGAAGACACCCGAATGATGCTGCAACTGTAGGACAGACCATCACAACATCATTTAAGGATAGTAAAGTGTATAATTGTAATAATAAACGTATAACAAACCTTAAAGACCCTGAACATGTAGATAATGCTGTCACTGTTAATTTTCTTGTAAAAGTTTTAGGTAATGCGATATTTGATTTACACAATCATTTTACACCAGATATTCTTCAAGGAAAATCGGGACATAATACTTATGATGAATCCGCGAGAGGTGATTATATTAAACGAGAAATTTATAATAAATACTTTATTAACCCTAAAACGCAAAAGTTTAGATCATCAGATTGGGGTGATATTGATATTTAATTAAATAACTCAATAAATGACTTCATTTATGTGCAACCTGTCATAGAGGTAACACATAGGTTACGCTTTTCGAATATAAAAGACAATCATGGCATTTCATTACACCAGTCCATATCGAGACACTATACGGAAAGGAGGCGGTATCACGTCCACAGCGGTTTCTCTGTTAAGTAAAGCTTTAAATCGTATTCCAGTAGGATCTATCGTAAATAGAGCAATAGACGCTTTACCATACGAATTTCACATACCGGGAGGTTATCAGTATTTCGGACCAGGAACTAAATTGAAAAAACGACTGGAAAGAGGTGATCCAGGCATAAACAAGTTAGATCAGGCTTGTAAAGAACACGATATCGCATATTCCACGTTTGCCGATTCAAAAAATAGATCGATAGCAGACAGAAAGCTTGCGGACATAGCTTGGCAACGAGTAAAATCAAGTGACGCTAGCATAGCAGAAAAAGCAGCAGCTTTAGCAGTAACAGCAGGTATGAAGGCTAAAACAGCAGTAGGAGGTGGAAAAAGGAGGAGAAGAAGGGTAAAAAGGAAGTCAACCACAAGAAAACATGGAGGAAATATAAGAAGACGACGATCTAGCAGAAAAGGCAGGAAGAAGCCCACCGTGTGGTCAATGGTAAAAAACGGGGCAGGTCTTTACCTAAGACCTTATCGTGCATATTAAATGAAAGAAATCAATTGGTCATACCACATAAAGCATTAACCAATATTGAATTATTTAAATATATTTCCTGTTTAAAAATACCATTTTTCCGCGGTGTGTTTATGAAAGACAGTTTACCAAAGAAAATGTGGCAAAATGAGACTGGAATTGTAAATTTGGATAATACTGAAGGGCCTGGCACCCATTGGGTTTGTTATAAGAAACTAAATAACAATGTATATTATTTTGATAGTTTCGGTAATTTGCCACCACCAAAAGAACTTCAAAATTACTTTAAATCTGCTAAAAACATATATTATAACTATAAAAGAGAACAACCTGATAATACTTCAATATGCGGCCATTTATATTTGGAATTTCTAGCTAAAAGTATCAGTCACTATTGAGATGTCTTCCTATACGGTATCATTAACAGGAAAATCGTCCACTTTACGAAGTATCCTTTTTCCAGCGTTACGCTTGCAAAAAGGAAGGTTTTGGGAGGCGGCACTATTGGACTTTACAACTTACAACTCTATTCCCAATGTTACGGAAGGTAAAAATAACGTATTGCATTATTATAAGGGAAAAGATGCCAGTGGGAAATTTACAGACTTACAAGAGTGCAGGTTACCCACAGGTTCTTATGAAATTGATCATATAAATGAATTTTTGCAAACTAAAATGGGAAAAGACAATATAACATTAAAAGGTAATAATAATACGATGAAAGCTGAAATTACTTCCAAATATTATATAGATTTTACTCAACCAAACTCAATTGGTGATTTATTAGGATTTTCCAACGATGAGCCTGTTTTAGAACCAGATTTAACACATTCCGGTAAGAAAACAGTAACAATATTAAAAGTCAATAGTATAGACATAACTTGTAACATTATACAAGGAGCTTACAGGGATGGGGCTAACACCCATATTATACATACATTTTACCCAAGTGTACCACCTGGATTTAAAATTGTTGAAAAGCCACAAAACCTGGTATATCTACCGTTGAACACCACTTTCATTTCAGACATCGTGTTGAGCGTATTGGATCAAGACGGTAACTTGGTAGACTTCAGAGAAGAGCCTATTACGATTAGATTACATTTAAAATCAACACTTTAATATAAAAACCATGGGTTTAACATTTAAAAGCGAACAACCTACGGGAAACCGCATTAGTAGCTCTTCAGCTGTGGAGGAGTTAACACGCGAGAACATTCGTTTCTTAGAGAGAGTTGGATTAAAATTAACCGATTATGGATATACTGGATATAGCGCAGGGTCCAACATTCGACGAAACCCTATGGGAAAAAGAATATCACACCCACAACCCTTACACTTCATCGAAATTAAACAATAACGATGAAATTCGTATTCCCATACAACATCAAGACATTTACACACTACCATGTGAAAGTTACTTGTATATTGAAGGAAAAGTTACTAAAAAGGACGGTACTACTGCTGGTACAACAGTTCCATTTATAAATAATCCTATGGCTTTCCTATTTGATGAAATTAGATATGAAATATCAGGTGTAACAGTTGATTCCACTAAAAAAGTAGGTATTACAACAACTTTAAAAGGACTAACATCTATAACACCCAATGAAACCAACTTACTTAAACCTGCCGGATGGGTATTACCTACAATTGACACGATCACTCCAAATTCAGATGGATATTTTGATTTTCATATTCCATTACGTTTGTTGCTTGGTTTTGCTGAAGATTATAGGAAAATAATATTAAACGTTAAACAAGAATTAGTTTTGTTGAGGTCTTCTAACGATAAAGACATTATTAAAGCTGCAGATAATACGACTGATGCAACTTTAGAATGGAAATTAAAATTAGACAAAATTGTATGGAGAGTTCCACATGTTAAATTAGCTGACGAGCATAGAATGCTACTTTTAAGGAAATTAAAAGCCGATCGTGATATTGTTATTCCATTTAGAAGTTGGGAATTCCATGAGCATCCCAGTTTACCTACTACGGATCGACACACTTGGACTGTTAAAATTATCACATCAAAATTAAAATTAAAACATCAAATTATGTAGAACGAGCCAGGTATATTATATTTGGTTTACAAACAGGTAGAAGAGACGACATCACTAAACATGCAGGACAATTTGATCATTGTGACTTAAAAAATATTAAAGTTTATTTAAATTCACAATTCTTTCCATACGACAATCAAATTATCATCAACAATCAAACATCAAATTATGTAGAACGAGCCAGGTATATTATATTTGGTTTACAAACAGGTAGAAGAGACGACATCACTAAACATGCAGGACAATTTGATCATTGTGACTTAAAAAATATTAAAGTTTATTTAAATTCACAATTCTTTCCATACGACAATTTAAATGTGTCATTCACTAAGAAGAAATACAGTATATTGTACGATATGTACGCGAGATTCCAAAGTTCATTTTACGGTAAAGCAAATACACCTTTATTATCACCTTCAAAATATTTCGATGCCTACCCAATAGTTGTAATTGATTGTTCTAAACAAAATGAATCAGTAAAATCATCAAGTGTGGATATAAAAATAGAAATGGAATTCAACGCGGCTATACCGGCTAATACAACTGCATACTGTTTAATTCTACATGATAAAATTGTAACATACACACCTTTAACTGGAATTGTTAAGAATGTACTGTAAAAACCGGTTTTGTTTCATTCCGCGAGTATAAAAGCAGAGCGTACAGGCCGCTCCTCATCAGTTTGTTGCCTACTGTTGTATGGGTAGCATCGTATTGAATATGGCTTCTCCTAGTGGTACACCTGAAAATGTGGTAGATATTGAGAAGGAGATATCTGAGTTTTTAGATCTTCAAGGTCACCAGGAAGGAGGTGAACAAAACGTTTGCGGACAACTTCACGCCAGTAATAATGTTGAAGAAAAAGGTAAAAGAAGAAAGAATATACAAAAGAGAAAAAGGGATATTGAAGATAATATTTCTCCAAACATATTGAGTGAGGTATTTTTGCGAATATTTTACCCAATCTCTTCCAGTTTGGACAAAAGTGTTTTAATCGGTGTTATGAAATCTACAGATTATTCCCCTACTGTAATTTTAACTCATGGACCCAAAATGATTTTGTTTACGGACAGTGCTTGGGAATCATTTATGAAACACTTGCATCTGCTAGAATGCTATTTAAGTAGTAACATGTTTGGAAGAAAGACAAGAGTAGGACTTTTGGATTCAAATGTGGAAATCGATATTATTAAACAACGTGGTGATCATCAGCTGCGGTTTAGAGACACAACAAGACATGATAACAAAATTCAACTTAATCGAGAGGAGTTTTTCATTTTAACTTGTGCTACTGAACCTATAACAAGATACTTGAGACAACTGGTGTTTTCAAGTTCGATTATTAAAGATTATCTGGAAGACACTTTGGACAAACAACCGGACGCACCTATAATATACGGACCTGTGGATACTTCTATATTTAATAGAGTTCCTCATGAAGTACAGATGTGGAGACAATTGGAAAAGTACGCTCAACTACATAAGAAATCAGTAAAACAGGAAGAAGAGGAAGATGGAGGAGAAGAATCAAGTGTTAGTGATGAAAACGAAAACAAGTAAAATATAAAGATGGAAACTTTAATGACAATGGTTAGTTTTTAAAACAATAACAAACTTTTTGTGGGGTTAGGCCTATTGGGGACGGTGCCCACGTTAAATATACACCAACGCGCCAACAACTGTACGGCCTGGTATAAAAGTAGTACCTACCGTGGTGTGGAAATCAGTTGACCTCCTGACTTCGTAATGAGCAGACGTGTGGCCTTCAAAATGGACAAGGGAGAAGAAGAACAAGTAAAGTCCAAGCCTGGTATTATTGAGTTTCAAGCGTTTCGTGGTAATGATGATAGATTCATTATAAAAGAACTTGTGTTTTTGGACATGAATACAAGTGTTCCTTATTCGTTTTTATTTAAACCACCATGTTCTTATTCATCTTTAACTTGTAAAGCTGCTACTACCAACAGATGGATTTCAAAACACTTCCATCATATCGATTGGTATGATGGTTTTACAAGTTACACGGACTTGTATCACATTATGCATCATTTTTCAGACAAGTTTACCAATATTTACACAAAGGGGCTGGAAAAGAAAAGATGGATCGAAGGATTTACTCATGTTCCGGTTAATGATGTGGAATTGGATAAGAATTATCAATACATGCTGGAAACAATATGTATTTGTACAAAAAGCCCAGAACATGATAAAGATAGACATTGCGCTTTGAAAAATGCCTATAAGCTCGCCTCTTACCTTCAAAGTGGGGAAGTGGGGAGTGGTGGGGGTAACGGAGAGTATATAAGTGAGGAGCAGACCAGGACCTGGCATGAGTATTACTCGAGATTCCGAGACGACAACATCTCCGAGCAAGAAGACGATCTGTAACCTGACTATGGCATCTCACCAGTTCCTTCAGACTTTGGTCGAGCAGTTCAATGCTCACTCCAAGTCAACAATATTACCTGTGAAGAAGTGCTCTGAACTAAAAGATGAAAAGCACTACATAATCCATGCTATGAAGAAGATGGAGACTACAGTTGGGGAGGCCATCTGCTGCAGTCTCAGCGAGGCACCGTTTACTCCGGGGGATGAGCCCAAGTTCCAGGTGTACCTGCCCAAGAGATTCGTCCATCTTCTACAAAACGAGGATCTTCGCTCCATTCAACCCGGCTGTCTATACCTGGTGTCCCACGGCTGCACGGGTAGCAATTCTACAGAGTTGACCATCCACATCGCTGACAAGCAGCAGTGTTAGATTTAAGTTTTATTATTGTACATATGTTATTGTAATGTTTTATAAATAAATAAATCATAAAAGACAAAAAACAATAAAAAGAAAAAACAAAAAAATGCAACATATCAATATGTGAAGTTTGTCACATATTGATATGTTGCATTTTTTTTTAAACTTCGCGGGTGACCTTGACCTTTGACCTTTGCATTTCACAATTACCCCCACTACCGTAATTACCCCCACTACCGCACTAGGATTCAAACCTGCTTGGATGCGAAAAACGGTCAGTCTGTTGCCAACTAGCAAACGATGAGCACCTTGTACGAGCTTTGCTTACAACGAGTTATAACTGATGCATCTTTATTCCAAACGGCTTTACAAGATAATATCCCTATAACAGTAAAGCAGGATATCGAAGAGTACAAGAAAGATAATAGAGGGTATTCAGGATACTCCTGGTATAGGTTCCAAGACGGGGAAAAGTTTTGTAGGCCTTGTGGCGATGCTGCCGTCAGAGACCTTCGACGGTTCGTACAGGAAGGTGGTAGAAAACAGTTCGGATTTCTAGCACCGATGTTTAGATTTGAAAACTACAAGGACACCTGTGCTATTTGTTCCATCCCATTGTATCGATGGAAAAAATTTAGAAGTGTTTAATTAGATCTTCCATACCCCCACCACCATTACCCCCACCACTTTTTCATGTACCTCCAAACGCTGTGCCTCGGCTTCATTTCTACTCCAGCAGCCAACCTAGCAACATCAGGATGTCTCTGAACGTCAGTTGCGCAAGTTACGAGGAGGTGAGCATCAAGACTCAGCAGGAGCTAAACGATTTGTACAAGGAGTTGCAGCTGATGGTGGCACGAGGCTACCGTATAAACGTGCAAGTTTACGCTTGCAATATACGGAACACCCGGCAGTCAAAGGAAGAGCCTGGACACTCCTCGACGGCTTCCTCACCGGCGTCGATGAAGACCGAGCCAGACAACTTGGACTACTTTAGCTGATTAGCAGTTGTATTTCTTGTTCTAACCATTGTAGAATATGTTTATTTTTCATTATATTAAAGAAGTAAAAGAGCAAAAACACCTATCTTGTTACTGACATATGAGCTCAGTAACAAGATAGGTTTTTTAAAACACGGTTTGGATGACCTTGAAACTTCCCCCTCCACTGCTTTGCTACCCCCACCACTTGAATATTGATGTACATGGCACATCACAATTGGAAACCTCATTCCATCTTCAACAGCCAAACCGACAACATCAACAATGGCAAACCTACCAACGGATAAAACATGTCCTCACGTTTGCTGTGACTTCGTCCACGAGTTGGAGAAGAGGATGCAGGAGAGGGCGATACGAAGAAAGCAGATCCACTCAGAAAATATCATGATAGTCAACGGCTATCTTTTATTGTTCGGCCTTATTATGGTTGTACTTTTCATACTGTATGGCATAGTCACATGTGTCGGCAAGGTTGCAGAAGAAAACGCTCGCCACCATCAATTGGAAAGTTTTAATGTTACTTTGTAGGTTTTCTTTTTTTTTTTAAACTCCGTTTGGATGACCTTGAAACTTCCACCACGCCCCCCACCACTTCACCATGTTCCTGCATGAGCCTCACATCAAGCATCATTCCTTGTTCAGCAGGCAACCATGGATGACAACAACACCATCACCCAGGCAGACTCCACTACCGATGTTGGAACAAGTACGGGTTGGACACTGTCGATCGACAGTGTGCACTATCTAGAGACAATTTGCCAAAGGATGAAGGAGATACTCCGGGACAACCCTGGAATCATAATTCAAATGAATTTGGACTATGATTGGTCGAGAGTTACACTGCAGCAGGATGGAGACAACACTCAACAGTCACCAGAGTATACCCCAATGTCACCTATTTACCCCTATGAAGGATCTGATGTGGAGGTCAACGACGAGGCTGATGGGGAGTGACCTTCTTTCCTTTTTTAAAACCCAATTTGGATGACCTTGACCTTTCCCCTCTACTCCTTCATTTTTTTTAAACTCAATTTCAATGACCTTGAAATTTCCCCCTCTACTTTTCAATACTGTTACTACAGTCTGCGGCTCACCTCATTCCTTCCTTAGCTACCATGGCGAACGAGGCTACTTCTCAAGTTGAAGTTGACTCCACTACGGACGAAGCATTTCCCTTGTGGTGGACCGTTCATTTGCAAGATGTGACAGAACTAGAAATGTTACGCCAAAAATTGCAATATGTTTTTAACGAGAACCGTGACGTTGAATGTAGGATGGAATTGGATTTTGATGCGACCAGGATCAACTCAGAACCTTTAACTTCCAGCCAGCCTCATCCACACTTTACACATCTGTACACTCCTATAGCGCCGAAAGAAATAACCATTGCCGAAGCTGACTCATCCACACGTTTTATTCACCCAACATTTTGGGTGTTGATTATAGACAATGTGTACAAAGTGGAGGTGGTATGTAATAGGTTGAAGGAGTTGATGGTGGAAGATCCTGGCCTTCGCTTTAAAATAGAAATACACTTTATCTATGGAGCACCAGCAAGGGACTCAGACGACTCTGGATCTTCATCTGAAACTACTACAGACGACGAGGACGACTAGCCATCTTTCTTAAAACTCTATTTGAATGACCTTGACCTTTCCCCCTTTACTCACCTTAGTTTATATAAGCTGCGCTCTCACTGACTACAGCATCATTTCATCGTGCACCTTTGCCGCAGCAACATGGAGAGTCAACTTAACTACTGTTGCAAACAGAAATGTTTTTCATGGCCCAATGACATTGATGTGGTGGATGGACTGGCTTGTAGAAAGTGTGAAGCTTTTGGACAATGCATGTGTCTGTGCAAATCTTGGGAGAAGCCAAAGCCTGAGTTGAAGACATTCCATGTGTACCAGATGAGAGGGCATAAGTACACTTGTTGCCCTGAACGTTGCATTGAATTTAATCTAAGACAGCTAACTGGCTGCAAAATGTGCAACAATCATTTTGCAGGTTTTTGCAAACATTATTTAGGGGCGTGTCAGTACAGATCAACTTGGCATACCGAAGCACTCACTATCAATGAAATCGCTATAGACTCACAAGAGTAGTCTTTCTACTCTTTGACTTTTTTAAAACTCCGTTTGGATGACCTTGACCTTTCCCCCTCCACTCACCTTAGTTTATATAAGCTCCATTCCCACTGACCACGGCATCACTTCATCTTGCTCCCTCGCCGAAGCAACATCAAGTATGGAAACTAAGCGTGTCTCATGTTGCGAGCATAAGTGTTTGGAGGAGCCAGGCGTCATCCATTGTGCAAAGAAGCTTTGGGAGGAAGAGACAGGGTCAACCTATTGCTGCAAGGACAAGTGTTTCCTACTACCAAGATGGCAAGTGGACGGGTTGGCCTGCCAGCAATGTGAATGCTTCAGATGTTGCAGGTGTAGATGCAAGAACCAGCAGCTGCCACCACCGGTACTACAGACTTTCAAAATTTACAAGTCCCACTACTTTTACACTTGTTGTCCGCAGCGGTGTATTAAATTTCATTTCTCTAATCTTACCAATTGTCGGAAGTGCTACGGACAACCTGATGGGTGGTGCACCTGCTTTCTGAACTCCTGCCGCTACAGATCGGATTGGTTTACAGATCCCTTGGAGATTGATGAAGTCGCCCAGGAAGCACAAGAGTAGTCTTTCTACTCTTTAACTTTTTTAAAACTCCGTTTGGATGACCTTGAGATTTCCCCCCTCCACTTCCCCATATACCTAGAGTACACAGAGCCTGACAGTCAGTCGCTCGGTGACCGTCGTGGGGTGCGCATCGGTGTCGGCGCTCTGTAGTTGTTAAGTGTTCAAGGTCACAGTAATATGAAATTGCGGATGTTGTGCTTGTTCAATGGCCTCTGAGGACTAGTGGATGACGGTTTAAGCAAGGTCATGTCGCAAACTCGAGTTTGACTTGGCACTTTTGCTGTTTCTCATCGCAAATTCACTCCAAGTCGTCAAGGTCACGTGGACTCTGACTGAAACTCGGAGCGTAGTGCGAGAAACGGCAAAAGTGCCAAAAAATTTTGAGTTTCGGCGTGACCTTGACCTTAACAGTGTCAGTGACGTCATTTTGATGATGTAATGGATGATGACGTCATCAGCATGTCATTTCTGTGATGTCATGGGTGTGACGTCACGGAAATGACGTCATCGATGATGACGTCATCAATTACGTCATCGATGACATCATTTTGATGACGTCATGGGTATGACGTCATCGATTGCGTCATCATCGATGACGTCATCGATTGCATCATCGATGACGTCATCGGGGTCATTGACCTTGGCAATGACGTCATCACATTCCTCAGAGGTCATTGAACTGAGCCAGCAACCGCAAAAACACACTACTGTCATTGTATTGGTTCCTTTTGTTGACATGCAAATTATAAAAAATTGAATCATAAGTTAAGTTTTTTAATGATTAGACATAGATTTCGATCCTTTATTTATTTATTCATACATACTGCAATCTCCAGTTTACAAAAATGTTAACATATAATTACATTACAAGATAGTTTACATAGTTAGGGCTACTTCATTTGTCAAATTAAAACAAATGTACTATTGGTGTAATCCGTTGGAATTAATAAAGAAAGAATATGTTTTAACATGTCAGATTTAGTTGTCTATAAACAAACACACTTTATTGCCAGATGCGAAAATATTTCGTAATTATATTGGCTTCAGAGTTACTTATTTTATAGTCTATACCTAGAGAATATCAAAATTGATCGAAACTTCATACTTTCAATTAGTCTAATAACGATCATTAGACGTGGTTGCAGTATTTTACTTTAATTCCATAACAAAAATTTTTCCGAAGATAAAAGACGTCCTATACTGACACGAGTAGTTTATATTTGTATGCACGCGAATCTCGAAAACAGCTCTAACGATTTTCTTCAAACTTTTTATATTGCTTATTAGTTCTAAGATAGAAAATACGGTAGGTCTCTATAAAAATTCTGTTTTTGTTAAGTTATAAACTTGAATTGAAATAAAAAATGTTAACGTTGGTCTTATTAAGTTTAAAATAAAAAAAGAGTGTTCTAGTAACAGAAATAACAGAAAACTCTGCTGCCTCATCGGCTGTCAAAGCACGAACCTAGACCTATAAATATGTGTTGTATCCAGTAACTGAATAATTGAATAATAATAAAAAATTTGAATAGTACCGTACTTGATAGTGGTAATTTATTAGAACTATAGTCTACGTGTTTCTCGAAATCGAGTACTTTATTTTTATACAGTTACATTTAGTTCTAAATCAACGACATCCGTTCAATCCAATATTGTAAATATCAGTAATCACAAAAAAACTACACGTTTTTACAGCTGTAGCCTACATTAGCAGATGTTTAAATGCTCAATCTAATCCCAATGTTATTCTAATCCGAAAATTTCAAATTTAATTTGTGGATAACGCCAGGACTGGGTAAAACTGCTGTAATGTAATAGACAAGGGCTGTTTCATTAGCGGGTAGGCCTAAGTTCATATGTTATCTGCAGTCCTGGGATAACGCCCTTATTTTCAGTCCGATTCTCAAAAAATTTTGGTGGAAACAACTACAGAACAAGCCCTATCCAACGACACAAAAAACTTGAAAATCTGTTGAAAGTTGTAGGAGTTCTCTACACAAAAAAAACCCCTTAGCGTATTAAGTATTGATAAAAAAACTCATATGCCAGATTGCAGCACCCTTAGGCCTCCATTAAAACATTCCGAAAGACAAGCGAACGAGCTCGTCTTATTGAAAGGAACCAGCCTTTTGAGCTTGGCATTTTAGCGTACAGCTTGGGATTGTTTATGACTACAGAGAATTATTTAAGTATACCGAACAAACGTTCGGCCCTCTGGTACTTAATTATAAATTTATACAGAATATATCAGTTTAATATTCTCAGTATAGGTCTAAACCTTACCCCATATCAAACTGTTACGAAAGGCAGTTCACCTGTGAAGGCCTGGGTGTACCTTTGTCCAACACAAACTTTAACCGCTCGAGTTTCCCATTTCTGTTGTGAACATTTCCCACGTCGCGGCGTTTACTTTCGCCACCGTGAAAGTAAATTGTCGATCAGCTGAGAATGAAGGATCGTGATAATGCTCCGATTATTGGCGGGGCGGCGTGCGGCGCTCAGTTGACAAACAAATTGGGAGAAAACTGCCGACGACGTAGGCCCATGAGACACGGGGGCCCATCTCACTGGGTCGTACAGAGGTTAAGGTAACAGATAATCCACGGTAAATCAAATGCATACGGAACCCAAAAGATTATAGGGGTATGCCACATTAACAAATTTTAGTTTTCCCCTTCACCCTCGAAGTTTAGAGTAAAAAGTGCAGTTGTTTGAGTATATATTCTCTCCTTTGGAAATTGAAACAGCTTTGTCCACCCTCACACCCTCAGGTCCTGCAATCTTGTTATTTACTTGTTTTAGGTGTAGGCGTAGGTACTTGACAACTACGACGTCATTGAAATATATACTGTATATGAATTTGAACGAACGGCGTTTTTTTTGCTTCTGGGGACCTCAAAACGAAAAAGTATAAGGTCCCGGGCGTAGGTCTTACCGTGACTACCGTAATAGCATATTTCCTATGGGAAATTCGATAAAAATAAGTTAGAGTTTGAACTGAGTTTTTGTCGTTAAGGGAGTGGTCCCGTAGTTGTCATTACAATAAGAATTGCAAGAGGTCATAGATTGAGACTTTTACAAGCAACACCGTAAAATCTCCGTTATACGAGAGCTTCTCCAATCTCGAGAAAAGCATTTTTGTTCATAAAAAATATAAATAACAAATTTGAGCTTAAATAAAACATTTTAGAAACAAATTTATCAACTAAAGACTTGAACACGCGGGGAATAGCAAGATCCCCTAAATTGTATTACTACTAGAGATTGCGTCTGATCAAATTCCGACCAAAAATTCAGTTGATCTGGACCCAATTAATATTAAAATATTTTATAACTGAAACAGCTTTTTCTTTTTTGCCCTCGGGACCGATGTGAATTATAATGTGATTTCGATCATCTACAGGACGATGCCTTACCCAAGCTTAGAAAGAAAAGAAACATGTTTTCCTATATAGAACGTTTTTTTTTTTTAAGTAATGCTTTAATATAAAAATGGCATTATTATTATGGATTTAATAAAACTAAAAGCAACAACAAATGTCAGAAGGGTTTAATTTAATTTGGAAGCGGAGCAGATTTCGTTGTCATTAACCGTAGGAAGTTGTCCTTCAATTAGTGAAATACTTCATGCACCAAGCTATCGCCTGAGGTCAGTTGTATATTGAATGAAGGCGCACTGAATGACCTGATGAAAGCTGTTTAATTTTTAATACTGTGCTTTGTCTCGATCTTTACATGAGTTCTTCGAGATTCCACATTTTAAAATTTTATTCTATTCATATTAATTCATAAATATGTATTGTATGCGGCGAATAACTGCTTAAAACTAAAACATAACTACAGCATGCTTATTCATACGTATACAATTTCAAAAATTAATTGTGATCACAAGGTATATTTTTCTGTAAGAAAGAACCATCTTTAAATAATGTGTTGAATTACTTACCATGTGGCATAAAAATATAACTAATAATATATGTGTAAAACTTATATTTATTTATAATTAATTTTTAATTGTGGAAATGTGTTTTATTGATTTCACTTTAAAATGGTAAATACTTGGTAAAACTAAATAAAAATTCTTGTTCGTGTCTTTTAAGTTTAAATTTCTTATTCTTTTATATTTGTCATATTAAGTTAGACATTTTGTATAACATATTTTGATTTAAGCATTAATAATAACCAGTTATTGTAAGTAATATCTTTCGTTACTTTACGCAATATAAATTCATAGATTCATTCATTCATTTGTCAATTGCAAAAAACCTAACCATATAGTTTGATAAATATCAAAACCTATTGTCGAATAAACGAACGAATGAACTATTTAAGTTAATTTATTATTATTATTTGAACATTAATAATTTGAAGTGTTTTTTCGATAGTAAAATGTTTAAGAGTAGTGGGGAATGGCCACTTTTAAAACCGGCCACGTGCCCCCCGAGCCACGTGACGTGGCAGCTGGCGCCAGCTGCTATGTCACATAGCTTCCGGTGGGGGTTAGAGGGTATATATGAGATGCTGTAGTTATATGTTATGGCATATAGGTTGGGGTGGAGATGGCGATAGCGTTGGCGTTAGGGTGAAGTGAATTTGCGCATAAAATTAAAAGTTAGTTCAAAATTGAAATTCGTTGGTGTTGACGAAACTCTAACAGTTGAAGAAAAATTAAGAGTTAGTTTAAAATTGAAATTCAAACTTATAACTGGGATGTGGAAAATATGTCAAGGTCATCCAGAGTAAGTTTTTAAAAATTCTATCCAACTATCACCAGAAATAGTTTTAAGTTGAAGTAGTTGGTGATAGCGGGATAATTGATTCGTGCCATGGGAGAGGTGTTTATCGTTTGAAAGTTGGCGATCGAATGAGAAGCGCCGCCTAGGGAGAGGGCTTATAAAATGGCAACCTTCCCCCACCACCCCTTCCCCCACTCCTTTAGACCAATAACCGGTCGCCGACTCTATGTGGTAAAAGTGAACCAGACATGGCGGCCGCCATGGATAATTCTAACCTCAAACTTTAGCTTAGCTGAAGAGAATAGAGGATAATGAAGTAGGAATTGTGGTGAGCGCATTTATATAAGGAATGGTGGGAGTAAAATAGGAAAACCTGTTGAACACAGTCGATAGGAGTAATAAGTTCAAAGTTGTGGAAGCATAACATAGAACGTAAAATGTCGTGAATAACACTATCATCAACGTTAACCTGCGAAGTTGTAGAGGAATATAACGGGTTAAAACTGTATTTCTTCCTAACTCTATTTAAATTAGTTCTACACTTTGAAATTGAAGATTTAGAAGTACTTCGTAATATATGTTGTGTTCGCAAAAGTTTTAACCTTAAACATTGTGCAACCATTATAGCTAATGTGTTACATTCAGAAGTTAAAAGAAGACTGAGGTATAAAATGAAGTGTAAAGGATATTGAAACAGAACACTATAGTAGTAATATTTGAGGTTAGAATTAACTAGACTCATTTAATGAAGTGGCTAGGAAGCCACATGCTGATGAATGCTAAATTGCATGTTAGAAGTAATGAAGTAGTCATAAAATAAAAACTAATGAGAGGTGATCACTGCGAGGATGCAAGGTAATGAATGTTTGTGACGCGATAAACTATCCGCTTTTATAGAGGCAGTAATAACCCTAGCCAAATACCGGCAGATGCCGACCAACTACCTGGTTTTATAGCGCCAATTACTCCGGGCAGCTGGCGGACAGATGGCAAGAGAAGTAGGGGGCTTTGGGGCAATGACCGGAAAGGTCAATGACCTCCCCCCCCCCTCCCCCCCCTCCCCCCCCCTCCCCCCCCCCCCGAAAAAATGGAGCACCCCCCCCTTCCCCTACCACCCCTTCCCCCACTCCTTCCCCCACTCCTTCAGGCCAATGACCGGTCACCTGGTCATCGTCGGTCGCCGACGATAATTCTAACCTCAAACCTATGCGCATGCAACAAGTACTTTGGATCGGAAGAGTGACTATGCTATTGCGCATGCGCCTAGTCCTGTATTACTCACTTTAGCGCTACTTCGCATGGATAATTCTAACCTCAAACCTTGGTTTTGCGTCGCTGCCCATGCGCCGCTCCCCACTCCTTCGCCTTCCTTTTATACTGCTGCGAACTGGACTGGATTGAACACTGTACTGGAGTGAAACAACTTCCCCCACTACTCGAGAATCCGAGGAGCAATACGAGCCTGATCTTAGCGTCAGTCGTCAACAAACTTTCATAGCGAAAGGTTGTTGGCGACTCAGCAAGAGGTTTCAAATATATAGTAGGCCTATATATATTTGAACTTCTTCTACTACGTTGCGTTTTTTAATGCAATGTGGTATGTGTGTGTGTGTGTTTAGTTTTAAGTTGTATTTAATTTAAGAAATAATTTGCGCATTGCGATGTTAGTTATAAGTTGGGTTTAGCATTAAGGTGTATTAATTTTAAGAGGTGTTTAGCATTAAGGTGTATTAATTTTAAGAATAATGATGGTATTTGGTTGTGTTGAATTATTTGGTTTTTAATAATGATGTGTTGGTACTAATAATTTATGTTTGTTTTGCCTTACAGCTAGATGTTAGGGGGTAGATTAACTGTAAATTCAGAAGTTCAGTTGAACTTCATTTAAAATGGGTGGGACATCCGCAAGCCGGACTTTTTTTGCATTTTGTTTAGGAATATGATGGGTGGGATTAGTTTGGGTGGGGTTAGAGTTGCGTTTCTGCATTAACTGTTCCAGTTTCCCTGAAATTAATGGTTACGCTTTGATGCGGACGGGAAGTTACGCTTTGATGCGGACGGCCCAGGGATCTCCCTTGCAGAACGTAACTAGTGGGTTGGGAGTGGGAACCGCTAGGCAAACAGGGTGGTGGGAACAGTATTACTGTTCCCATCACCTTGGATCATTATAAATCTTGAATGACCTTGACCCACTTTTGGAAGGGTCAATGACCCCCCCCCCCAAAAAATGGAGCCCCCCCCCTGAAAAATGGACCCCCCCCGAAAAAATGGAGCCGCCCCCCCCCCCGAAAAAATGGAGCCCCCCCCCCTCCTTTCCCCCACTCCTACCCCCACTCCTTCCCCCACTACTCCGGGTGAATGACCGGTCATGACCTGAAAAATTAAAATGGCTATAACTTGATAACGGATTGACGGATTTGGACAAGCGATACATCATTGAAAAGGTCTATGTAAGACAAACATTTTAGTAAAAGAAGAATGTGGTTATCTTATTTTAGTCAAAAGTTATGCGAATTATTCAAAAATAAATACCTTCTCTTTCCCCTTTTCTCCCACCTCCCAGGTCAATAATCAGTCTTGGCCAGCTGCTACCCCTCTCATTTGCATATTGTTATAAAAGACGCACCGACTGCGGCTAACATTTCATTCTGATTCCAGACGTTACGCTGCGAACTTGGAGCCACAACCATGTCATCTCTGCCAACTACAACTTCTACTTCAACTTCTACTTCAACTTCTACTTCTACTTCAACTTCTACTACGGCTGTTACTGCACCTAAGAAAACTCTTCGTCTGAAAAATCCTCCTGACTGGTACAAGAAGCAACTTGGATCCCAACCTTCAACTTCTGACACTATTCTTCCGCCTACCAAGACTTCTAAACTTCGAAGCATTTTTTCACCGCCTTCGCCTTCTACTTCGCTTTCAAACGACTCTACACCGCCATCAACCACCATGCCGCCTCCACAGAAGCCAGCTCCCCGTCCTAATACCCCTTCATTTGAAACTTTGCTTCATCATCTTAGTACACCTGTCATTCCACTGTCACCATTGCCTCCTACCCCACCACTTACTATGCTTGAAGACCACACCTATTATAAAACTAAATCCACTAAGCCTACTCCCAAACCTGCTCCTAAGCCTGCTCCTTCAGAGCAATTTCAATTATTACAAGAAGAGCGTCGTAGGGCATTTAGCCGTCCCACTACTTGCCCTGAAGTGCTTACCAGGGGAATTAAGAAAGGATCAGCTTGTGGGAGGAAATGTGTTAAAAACGAAAGTTTTTGCCGTGTACATGTCGTGAAACATCTTTCTGGACCACAACTGACAGAAACCCCCACCGTTGAAGACGATCCTGAAATAATATCCGTCAGAGGAGAGAGGCTTAAGAAAGGTTTGAAATATTTTTTTCTAAGTGTTGTTGACCACCAACACATTTTTGGCAAAATGTAACGGCTTAAAATATAAAATTAGAGTTTGTGAGAATTTGTGTAAAGAGAAGAGATTTAACAATTTAGATTCTCAAGACTTTCTCCTCAGGGATAAAAAGGATCGTATTACAAGGTGGGGGCGTAAACAGTAAATTCACTTAGTTTTTTCTAAATTTTGCTATAAAAAATAATGGGGGAGAAACACAATGCGTTATAGCGTTGTGTTTCTCCCCCATTATTTTTTAACACTCTAAGTCTTGTGACCTACTAACCTACTTCCATCCGAGTAGTAAGAAAAGTACTTTCCCCCACTCCTTTGGGTCGATGACTGGTCACGGTCAGCTCCTACCCCTCATTTGCATACTATTATAAAAGCGGAGCAAGCGTTGGTAACTCCTTCATTTTTCTTCTACACGCCGCTCTTGTCGTTTCGTCTCTCCTGTTTACAATATTTCTTGCTTCAAAATGCCTCCTCATCTGAATGAAAATTTCAATTCTTCCGAAATTTCTGATGTTTTTGAACAATCTGAAGACACTTTAAGTAACAACAGTGAAAGTGAAGATGATGAGGACGATGATGATTATACTGTTGAACTTAGTGAAGAACGTAAAGTCATAGCAATTGATCCACAATTTCCATTTGATACAATAGAAAAGTTTATGGCTGAAGCTAATAAATGGTTGGACTCAGGATGTTATGTACGAATTGACTCTTTTATATTGTATGGTGATAGTCATTCTTTCCTTGTCACACCAAATGACAGAGACCGCATGTTGCAGTGGGCACAATCTATGATGGAGTGCTATGAACAAGGTGTAGACACTGGCGGCTATTTTCTTGCACAACTAGTGTAATAACAAAA
The DNA here is from genome assembly GCA_030545055.2 of Neoaliturus tenellus. Taxonomy (NCBI): domain Eukaryota; kingdom Metazoa; phylum Arthropoda; class Insecta; order Hemiptera; family Cicadellidae; genus Neoaliturus; species Neoaliturus tenellus. Next base: position 95,325,432 of record CM061537.1, on the reverse strand, counting down.
TTACCCTTCCCCCACCCTACACCCTATCCCTTTCAAATCCTATAAAGAAAAGGGAAAGGAGTGGGGATTATAAAATGGTGGGGGAATGTGTATAAATGTAGGTTGTTTGAAGAGACTTTTATTATTGTGGCTTTAGCAGAAACAACATGGACTTTAAATCTTTAGCAAAAATAAGGAACAACATAATAAAGAGAGAAATTCGCAAGAAAGAAAAGATCGAACTTATAAAATTACAACTTATAATACCTTCTATTGAAATTGGATGTAGTAAAATAAAAACTTTGGTGAAAACTAACGAATATTTGTTACAATTGCTAAAAACAATCAAAGAGTTGAAGAGCAAGAATAGACATTCTACATAGTAAAATTTGAACATTTTAATATAAATAAGTAAATCCAAAAAAGTAGATGTAGAATAGAGAGCGAGGAATAGATCACTTTGTGGTAATGGACTAACATGCCCCTTAGTGCTCTATTCCTCGTTCTCGCGTTAAATTGGATTACCTTGACCTATTTGTTCGACTGTTAGAATTTGGTTAACACTGTTGAATTTCAGTTTTGAACTAATGTTTATTTTTGTTCAGCTGTTAGAGTTTTTTTAATACTGTCGAATTTTAGTTTTGAACTAACTTTTAATTTATGCGAATTTTTAGTTCAACTCTAGTTAATTTATGCACAAATTTAGTTTAACCAAGTGTCTGTGCTCTAGCCATTTCTACCTAAAAGTAACTAGAATTATTTGGGTGGGGGAAAGTTCGTTAAAGCTCAAATATAAGAAGTATATTACTAAAACTCCAATGGGAATAAAGAACACGAATGAACAATTAATTTGTAGAAGGTTAATATTTTTGTTCAAAATGTTTGATTTCCTTGGATAGTGAAGAAGATGAAATAGTGGTGGGGGAACCGTTATAAAAGGAGGAACATGAGAGCCTATTTCATTTCTTGGCGAAATTTCGAAGAGTAAACATCTCAACATGTATAGTTGCGATAAATGTTCGGAATCGTTTCACGATGAAATTCTATTAGACTGTCATAAAGAACTAATTCACAACAACCCAGAAGAAAAACAAGAACAACAAGAACAAGAACAAGAACAAGAACAAGAACAAGAACAAGAACAACAAGAAGAACAAGATGAACAAGATGAACAAGATGAACAAGATGAAATAACAGCAACATCTTCAACTACTTTACCGAATCTACAAGTATTTGCATTACCTGGTAAAGTAGTAATGCATCATAAGATTCAAAATGAAAACTTGAAGCTAGAAGAATTTATTAGAGAAGCAAAACCAATCATAAGTAAAACTTTAAAAGAAGAATTGAAAAGATTGAACTTTCTTAAATTTGGTTTACTACTAGAAGCTATGTTTATAAATGTACAAGAAGAATTATCACCAAGAGGATTCATAACAAAAAACCGAACCATTATGAAAAGTTCAAACATTGATTCAATAGTAGAAAACTGTATAGAAGAAATATTAACAAAAATTCAGGAACACGAAGGAAGAGGATCCGGATGGAGTCTTACAAGTATTGAAGTATTAGATATAAGAGTTCATAAACATGGATATGGACTAATGGGATCTAGTTACATTCCTTTGCCTAAAAGAATTAAGGATACAAGATCATGTATTAATGTGAAAAATCAAGATAATGAATGTTTTAGATATGCGATGACATCTAAGTTTGTACCAAATCATTTCGATAAACCTAACCAACACTATGAAAATCAAAGACATAGGTACAATTTTCAAGGAATTACTTACCCTGTATCACTGAAAGATATATCAAAATTTGAGAATAAAAATCCTGGTACATCTATCAATGTTTTTGCATTAGATAGTTCAAACAAAGTGTTTCCTTTACGTGTTGTAAAAGAAGAGCTACCAGATCATACGGATTTACTACTACTAACACGAGGAGATGTGTCTCACTATGTGTACATAAAGAAATTCGACTCTCTTGTTAACAAGCAGCTTTCTAAAGATCGACACAGAAAGATAATTTGCAAGAGATGTTTTAATTTTCAACGAGAAGGAAGACAAGGAAGAGAATGGTTACAAGAGCACAAAAGGCTATGTAACAATAATTATGAAGCAAAGATTAATTTACCTTTGGAAAACAGAGCATTTGTTACATTTCAAAAGGTTCATCATCAATACCGTATCCCTATAGTTGTATATGCGGACTTTGAATCAACACTAATTCCTATAGAAGATGAAAATTGTGAAGCCAGAAAAAGTGTCAAATATCAAATGCACAAACCAAATAATTTTTGTTTAATGGTTAAATCAACATTATCAGAAGAACATTTAAACCAATATGGATTAACTTCAGAACCTTTAGTATATCGTGGTGAAAATGTGGAAACAATATTTCTTGACCATTTATATTTAATAGCTGAAAATGTACAAAGATTATATACGAATATCGTACCAATGAAACCGATGGAGGAAGAAGAGGAAATTCAACATGAAAATGCAACTCATTGTTTCTTATGTAAAAATGAATTTACCATTGACAATTATAAAGTTAAAGATCATGACCACCTTACAGGTTATTACAGGGGTGCTGCTTGTAATAAATGCAATTTGAGCTATCGTTTACCACTATTTATTCCTGTGGTTCTGCATAACCTCAGTGGGTATGATGCTCATTTTATAATACCTGAATTAGGAAGAGACAATGGTTCAATAGATGTGTTGGCTGAAACTTCAGAAAAATTTATAAGTTTCTCTAAAACAGTTGGAAATGTCAAATTAAGATTCTTAGACTCCTACCGATTTATGCCATCGAGTTTGTCTAAACTTTCTGAAAATTTAAGGAAGAAAGATTTTATTGAAACAAAGAAGATTGTAAGTAACGACAAACTGGATCTCGTACTTCGGAAAGGTATTTTCCCATATGATTATATAGACAGTTTAGAAAAATTTAATGAAACATCACTTCCGCCAAAAGAAGAATTCAAAAGTAAATTATACAACATGGACATATCTCAAGAGGATTATGATCATGCATGTAAAGTATGGAATGAATTAGGATTTACAACATTGGGAGAATATTCAGATTTTTATGTTAAATTAGATGTCACTTTATTATGTGATATAATGGAAGAATTTAGAAATACGTGTTTTGCAGCATATGGATTAGACCCTCTTCATTCATACACTTCACCTGGACTAGCATGGCAAGCCATGTTGAAAGAAACAAATTGTAAATTACAACTTCTTACTGATGTAGATATGGTTTTGATGTTAGAATCAGGAGTTCGAGGGGGATTGACACAAAGTGTAACCAGACATGTTAAGGCGAATAACAAGTATCTGCCCGATTATGATGCATCAAAACCAACAACATTCCTAGGTTATTTTGATGCAAATAACTTATACGGATGGGCAATGTCAAATCCCCTTCCATATGATAATTTTAAATGGATAGATCCAGAATCGATTGGAAACATTATGGATTTACCAAAGCATGGTGAAACTGGTTACATTTTTGATGTTGATTTTGAATATCCTGAACATGTTCATGATCATCATTACGATTTACCACTTCTTCCAAAGACTGAAATTTCCCCTACTGGAAGATGGCCGAAATTAATGATGACTTTAACCGACAAGTCTCGATATGTTGGACACTACTGGATGATACAACAAGCTTTAGACTTAGGATTGAGAATTACAAAAATTAATCGAGTACTACAATTTTCTCAATCTTGTTGGTTAAAACCTTACATCGACAACAACACAAGAAGAAGAGCCACGGCTACATCAAGTTTTTCAAAAAGATTTTTTCAAATTAATGAATAACGCAATATTTGGCAAGACTTTGGAAAACAAAAGAAAACATAAGGATATCAAATTGGTAACTGATCCAGTAAAATTGCAGAAATTGGTGCAACAACCAAACTTTGGTTCATCTGTAATTATTAATGAAAATCTAGTTGTTATTTCCATGAACAAGAAGTCAGTGAAATGGATCGTCCCTTTGTATCTTGGAATGTCAATCTTGGATATTTCAAAAACACATATGTACGAGTTTCATTATAAGAAGATGGTTAACTATTATGGAAGAGAGAACATTGGTATTGCATATATGGATACGGATGCACTAATTTACTGGATTAAAACAAATGACATGTATGAAGATCTACGCACCTTTATATATAAAGATGATTTCGACTTTTCCGATTATCCTAAGGATCATCCAAATTACGACTATGACAGAAACAAGAAAGTATTGGGAAAATTTAAAGATGAAACGAATGGTGTGCCAATGATGGAAATTGTAGCATTAATGTCCAAACTGTATTCGTTTCAACTGTACATAAACGAGAAGAACGAACATCAAGTCACGAAGAAGGCCAAAGGAATAAAAACTTCTTTTCTAAGAAGAACGTACAGTTTGAACATTATAAAAGATGTTTGTTTGAAAATGTTGAAACAACTGCAACGTTTAACACTATTAGAAGTTATAATCATCAACTTTTTAGTGTCAAACAAACAAAGTGGGCATTAAGCTACAAAGATGACAAGCGCCATATTTTAGAAGATAAAATTAATACTTTACCATTCGGCCACTACTCTCTAAACCCTATCGACCAGTAAACCTATTCTTCGTCCTCTACCTTCTTCCTTTTTCCTTTCCGTAAAGAAGAGGGGACATGGCAAGCCCAATGCCATGTTCCCTCTATTTTACACTAATATGAAATGGCCTTGACCTATATTCAAACTATATAAATGAGAATAAACTATTGTATGGATCAGTATTTTTACAAGCGGTGTACAAGCAACATCTGAAGATGGAAAGTGTGAAGGACAAGATTGTAAATGAACTACATAAACCAGCAAGAAGAAGATTTCCAAGAAGAAGTACAATCATTAAAGGAATGAATGATCTTTATCAAGCTGATCTCATTGAAATGATACCGCACAGTAAATTAAACAAAGGATTTAAATATATTTTAACAATTATAGACTGTTTTACTAAAATAGCTGACGCTTTACCATTGAAGGATAAGACTGGTAAAAGTGTTACAAAAGCTATGGAAACCACAATACAAAGAAATAAATTTAAAATTAAACATCTACAGACCGATGATGGAAAAGAATATTTTAATAAAGACTTTAGAGCTTTGATGAAGAAATATCAAATAAATCATTATTCTACAAATTCTGAGTTAAAGCTTCAATAATTGAAAGATTCAATAGAACATTGAAAGGTGCGATGTATAAACAATTTTCAAAACGAGGATCATACGTGTGGTATGATATATTACCACAACTTATAAAACAGTATAACAACAAATATCATCGTACCATTGGAATGAAACCTATCCAGGTAAACAGTGCTAATGCGAAAATTGTATTACAACGCATTAAAAATAATACAACACCGAAATTGGAAAAATTGCAACCAAAGAAGTTCAAGGTCAACGATAAAGTTCGTATAAGCAAATACAAAGGTGTATTTAGTAAAAGATATCTACCAAATTGGACTAATGAAGTATTTACAATTTATAAAGTACAACCAACTATACCTGAAACCTATTTATTAAAGGATAACAAGGGTGAATTACTTCAAGGTGGATTCTACGGACACGACTTGTTGAAATCAACAGTTGGTGATGTATATCTTGTCGAGAAGATTTTACAAAGGAAAAAGGATATGGTTAAAGTCCGGTGGTTAGGGTTTGATAAAAGTGAAGACTCTTGGATTCCTTCAAAAGACTTAGTATAGTTGTTTAATAGCTCATTGTGTGTTTAACCTTTATACAAGATGGAGATTGTACAACAAAAAGACCGATTTAATATCAATAACATTGATGAATTGACAGTTGACAATGATAAGTTAAATCATGGAAAACATGGTGAATTACTACCAAATACGATAAGATGTCTAATAACTGGTCCTTCAAATTGTGGAAAAACTAATGTTGTTTTTAACCTTATAACTAATCCTAAAGGATTGCGTTTTAATAATATATACATTTTTTCAAAATCATTGCAACAACCAAAATATCAATTATTGGATAAAGTACTTGCAAGTGTACCTGAAGTGAATTTTTACAAGTTTAATGCCAGTGAAACAATTATGCAACCAAATGAAGCAAAACCATTTTCTATTTTTATATTTGACGATGTTTCTTGTGAAAATCATGACACAATAAGGAATTATTTTGCTATGGGAAGACATCATAATATTGATAGCATTTACATTGGTCAAACATACAGTAAAATTCCAAAACAACTTATAAGAGATAATGCAAATATGTTGATCATCTTCAAGCAAGATGAAACAAATTTAAAGCATATATATAATGATCATGTAAATGCGGATATGTCATTTGAAAAATTTAAAGAGATGTGTGGCAAAGCATGGAATGAGAAATATAGCTTTCTCATTGTTATGAAGGAAGAAGATATTAAAAATGGTAGATATCGTATAGGGTTGGATAAATTTGTATTTATGCGTTGAACTACCGATGCTACATCTAGTTACACGTTGAACTTCACAGTGTAAACATGGTGAATCAAGAAAAACTATTGAAAGAAATAAAATCACTCAGTGATTCTATTAGGATGAAGAATCGTGCATTGAGGATGGGTTTCAGTGAAAGAGAAGAATTTCTAGAGACTACATTTAAACCTATTACGGAACCTTTAAAACAGATATCAGAAACTATTGGTAAACCTCGTTATGAAGGAGATGTTTTACTACCAGTTTCTAAACAAGAAGTACAAGCATTAAAAAAAGAAGAAGATGATGATTCATATACAAGTGCTAGTGAGCAAGAAGAAACAAAAGAAGAAGAACCAATTGTTGAAAAGGAAGAAGAACAGCCAATACCTGAAGCTGAACAATCTTTTCCAAATTTAACTCAATTGAGTAGCGATATATTACAACATGGACCTCTTGGAAGAAAATATATAATGAAAATGCTACATGACATGAAATCAAACCCAAATTTGAGTAGATCACATGTATACGGAGCAAGAATTGATGGAAATGAATTGAAGATCGGCGATTCAAAGCTTGAAATAACACAAGACGATTACATCATTATTGGTGAGCATAGATATAAAGGAACAAAAGGATTATATGAATTAATTTTAAAAACATACCACTAAGATATTCATCCAAAGATTTAATTGTTTTTAAGGAGATTCTACAAATACGAACGCTCATAAAAGAAACTACTCAAAGGATGCAATGATTAATCGTTCACGTGCAACAAAATATAACATCGTTATAAAAAAGTTGTTTCCTCCACGAAAATTGCCAACATTACGTACTGCACCAGCGGTGAGACAACCACTGAAAAGAAAATCTTTATCACTTATGGATTTATCACTTCTTGAACAACATGGTAAAAAGAGTAAAGGAGATACTTCAACATCTGGTAAAGGATTGATGAAAAATCTATACAATACGAATGTGATTTACTACAACGACATCAATAAATTGGTTGATAGAATGAGACTATTGCATGAAGCCATGGAAGCTGGTCATACAGGTTTAAATAATGAATGGGTAGCTCTGATTGACGAACTCAGGAATCGCGGCATAATCGTATAATTGTCCGCGGATATATAAGAGTTGCAGGCGTATAATGTGTCAGTTCTAACATGAGCGTCGACAAGTTCGGACGCTACTCCGCATTAGGAGTGCAAGTTGGAGAAGACAGAAAAAGAAGCGGATTACCGCAAACACCTGAAGGTGACTATAACATAAGTAATAAACGTTTAAAATTAGTTAAAGATCCAGAAGAAGATACTGATGGAGCAAATTTAAAGACAGTAAAAGAAGCTACTTCAACATCATTGAAATTACATAAGAATACTTATGATGTTAAATCACATAGATTAATTAATGTTGGTAAACCAACTGAAGGTTCTGATGCAATTACTAAAGAGTACTTATCATCTGAACTTTCAAATACTTTAAAATTGCAATGGGGTAACAACTTAAAAGATGGACAAACATATGATGCTGGAAATTATAGAATAACCAACGTGGGAAATCCCAAAAAATGATAAAGATTCAGTTAATAAAGAATATTTACATTCTATAATACCGGAAAAAACTAAACATGGATATTCTTTTTATAAATTTATTATAAATGACATTGGATACCCAAAGGAAGACGGTGATGCTGTAAACCTAAAATACATCAAGGACAACTGTATTTTACAAGATGTTAATAAAATCGATTGTCATGGTAAAACATTGACAAATGTAAAGTTTGGTTCTCAACCAAAAGATGCTGTTACTATGGAACAATTATCTAAAGAATTAAAAAAGGAAACATCAAATTTTGTAAAACATGAAGATGCCGTGTTAAAGCGGGGAGATAAATTTATACATGGAAATGAAAAGTTTGATTTAATGCAAGGAAAAAATGATGAATGGGATGCAGGATATAAAACAATAACAAATGGAAGATTTGGTATAAAAGATTCAGATGTACCTCTTATGGTACAAACATTAATTGCAAGTGGTGGTAGATTAGATACATACGATGGTCGTAATAGAAGAATAAAAAATATTTATCCTGGTTATGAAGAAGATGATTGTGTTACATTGAAACAAACAATAACTTGGGATAAACACTTTGGGACCAAATATGATGCAAAGATGAAGAAAATAATTAATATTTTACCAGGTGAAGATTCAAATGATGCTGCTACTATTGGACAAGTCATAACAACATCAAAAAGTGATTCAACCGCATATACTTGTAATGATAAACGTATTATGCAGTTACAAGATCCTCAACATCCGAAAGATGCTGTAACTTTAGATTGTTTAATAAGAATAGTGGGTAATTTACTTATTGATACCCACAATCATATAGCTAGTACAACGAGTCATGTGATGATTCAACCCGATGAACGAGAAGCTTGGATTAAAAATAGAATTATAAATCAGTATATAATTAATTTGAATAACTAAGTCTTTAAATATAAAAGATTTTGCACAAGTTATTCATTTGTGTAAAGTATCTCGTGGAGTAAACACGCCAGTTATATAAGACAACATAATGAAGACCGTATCTCTCAGTCATTGTCAAGACAGCGGCAAGAGAGGACGTGGTATAATATCAGCTGCATTATCCCTGCTCAGACGGATTCCAGTTGGTGCTGTTGTAAATCGAACGATAGACACTTTACCATACGAATTACATCTGCCCGGAGGTTATCAATATTGTGGACCTGGAACTAAGTTGGCAAAGCGTTTAGCAAGAGGAGATCCTGGAATTAATAATTTAGATCAAGCTTGCAAGGAACACGATATAGCATATTCAAAGTATAAAGATTCAACAAATAGAGCAATAGCAGATAAAATTCTAGCGGAAAAAGCTTGGCAAAGAGTAAAATCAAGTGACGCAAGTATTGCAGAAAAAGCATCGGCTTGGGCAGTAACTACAGCCATGAAGACGAAAGCAAAGTTAGGTGGTGGAAGACGTCGCAGAGGAAGACCTGCAAAGAAAGGCGCTCCCAAAAGAGGTGGAAACATTAAAAAAGGACGTCGTAGAACTCATAAGGCAAATGTAAAGAAGACTTCTGTTTGGCAAATGGTAAAAAACGGAGCAGGTTTATACCTAAGACCATACCGTGTGTACTAAATAAGAAGAGTCAATTGATAATTCCAAATAAAGCCTTAACAAATCATCAGTTAAATGATTATGTAAAATGTTTGAAAATACCATTCTTTCGAGGAGTTTTTATGAAAGATGCATTACCAACTAAAATATGGAAAAATGAAACTGGAATAGTAAATTTGGATTCCACCTATGGTCCAGGCACTCATTGGGTATGCTATAAAAAGCTCGGACAAACCGTTTACTACTTTGACAGTTTTGACAATCTACCACCGCCAAAAGAAATTCAACATTATTTTCGAAACTCCAAAAACATTTTTTACAATTACAAAAGAGAACAACCTAACAATACTGAAATATGTGGGCATTTATGTTTGGAGTTTCTAGCGAAAAGTGTCAGTCAGCTTTAAGATGTCATCGTATACAGTGTCATTGAGTGGAAATTCATCCACATTGAAAAGTATGCTGTTCCCAGCATTGCGTCTATCCAAGGAACGATTATGGGAAGCGGCATTACTTGATTTGACTACCTACAACTCAATTCCCAATGTTACGGAAGGGAAGAATAATTTACTACATTATTATGAAACTAAGGATGCTGCGGGAAAATACTCAGAATTGAAAATAATTACATTTCCTACTGGAGCTTATGAAATCGATGATATAAACCAATTATTACAGAAACAACTCGGAGAAGACAATATCACCGTTAAAGGAAACAATAATATTTTAAAAGCAGAAATAACTTCGAAATATTATATTGATGTCAGCTTGGAACAGTCGATTGGCAGTTTACTTGGATTTACAGATACAAAAAAGAAAATCTTAACTCCTGGAACTACTCATTCAGGTGATTCAACTGTAACAATATTGAAAGTAAATAGTATCGATGTCACGTGCAACATTATACACGGATCTTATAGAGATGGAGTTAATCAACATATTTTACATACATTTTATCCAACAGTAGCTCCCGGTTTTAAAATTGTTGAGAAGCCACAAAACTTGATATACCTACCGTTAAACACCAGTTTCATTTCAGACATCGTACTGAACATATTGGATCAAGACGGTTATAGTGTTGACTTTAGAGGAGAAACAATTACTATACGGATACACATCAGAGCAGCAACATAAAAGTCAACATGGGATTATCATTTAAACCACAACGGAAGAGTCGGGAGCTCAGTAGCTCCTCGACATTGGAAGAGTTAACATCGGAAAACATTCGTTTTCTACAGAAGATTGGATTGAAACTTAACAGCGATGGATATCCTGGATATATCTCAAGGACCAACGTTCGACGAAACACTATGGGAGAAGGAATATCACACGCACAACCCTTACACTTCATCAAAATTAAACAATAACGATGAAATAAGGATCCCCATTCAACAACAAGATATTTACACTTTACCGTGTGAAAGTTACTTGTACATCGAAGGACGGGTATTAAGATTGGATGGAAAAACTGCGTCAACAGTTCCTTTTATAAATAACCCGATGGCATATCTTTTTGATGAAATAAGATATGAAATATCAGGGGTGACGGTTGATTCAACAAAAAAGGTTGGTTTAACAACGACATTGAAAGGATTAACATCATTAACACCGCATGAGAAGAATTCAATAGTCACCGCCGGATGGGTTGCCCCCGATAAAGACACTATAACACCGGCTTCCAACGGTCACTTTGATTTTCATGTACCTTTACGATTGCTTTTGGGATTCGCTGAAGATTACAAACGGGTAATAATAAATGTCAAACAAGAATTAGTATTACTCAGATCTTCAACTAATAAGGACTTGATACTTGCAGACCCTGCAACTACGGAAGATAAACTGGAATGGCAACTACAGTTGGATAAAGTTGTTTGGAGAGTACCTCATGTAAGATTAGCTGATGAACATAGAATCCTATTATTGAGAAAGTTGAAATCTGACCGTGATATTGTGATGCCATTCCGAAGTTGGGAATTTCATGAATACCCTACACTACCTCAGACAGAACGACAAACATGGACCGTCAAGACATCAACTTACTTGGAACGAGCAAGGTACATAATACTCGGTTTTCAAACTAAGCGAAAAGATGTTATCACTGCAAATGCTGGTCAATTTGATCACTGTAAAATAAAGAATTTTAAAGTTTTCCTAAACTCTCAATTCTTTCCCTATGACAATTTAAATGTCATGTTCAGCAAAAAACGTTTTTCCATTTTATACGATATGTATGCAAGATTTCAATCGTCATATTATGGAAAAACTAATACACCACTATTATCACCTGACCAGTATTATTCCAAGGCTCCAATAATTGTAATCGATTGTTCAAAACAAAATGAATCGGTAAAATCATCAAGTGTGGATATAAAAATTGAAATGGAATTTGAAGAACCAGTAGCGGATGGAACTTCGGCATACTGTCTAATTCTACATGATAAAATAGTTACTTACACACCGCTGACCGGAATTGTGAAGAATGTACTTTAAGAAGAATTGTACAACGACTGCAAATTTTTGAGGTTAGAATTATCTGCTTCAATTTTTGAGGTTAGAATTTCATTTGTGAAAGACAAGTTGAAAACAAACAATTATGTAATTGTATAAATTTCAAGGATTTTACGAAAAATATAAAAGCGAGAAAATAATTAGTGGAAACTTCATTCTATCTTCAACCGTCGTATGGGAAACATCATTCGCAAGATGAATTCTACTAACGGAGAAGAAAATACACCTCTAATGGATGATAATAGTTCAGATATAGAAAAACAAGTTGAACGAGAAATGGACGAGTTCCTAAAGTTTAACAAACATAAGAAGAGAGAAGAAGAAGAAGCTGAAAAAGAAGTAAAAAGGAAGAAGGTTGAAGTTAACATTACAACCAATATTTTAACAGAAGTATTTCTTCGGATTATCTACCCAATTTCTTCATGCATGACAAAAAGTATATCAGTTGGAATTTTAAAATCAATGGATTATTCACCAATTGTTATTTTAAATCATGGAAACAAAATGGTTACTTTCAGTGAAACTATTTGGGAATCTCTCATGAAACATTTACATCTTTTGGAGTGCTATTTAAGTAACAACACATTTGGAAGAAGAACAAGATTAAGTTTATTGGAATCAAATATTGAAGTTGATATAGTAAAACATCGTGGAGGACAAATTGTTCGCTTCAGAGATTTAACTACCCACAATGTTAAATTATATTTTACTAAAGAAGAATTTTACATTTTAAGTTGTACTACCGGTCCCGTCACCAGATATTTGAAACAACTAATATTTTCAAGTGCAATAATTAAAGACTATCTAATCGATACATTGGACAAACAACCTTTTGTTCCAATTTTATACGGTCCCGTGGATACTTCAATCTTTAATAGAATACCTCAAGAAGTTGAAATGTGGAGACAATTAAACAGCTATCACACCAATTTTAATATCGATGAAGTGGCACAAGAAGTGAAAGAAGAAGAACAATCCTGTCTGTTATAAACGTCGGCTCATTAAATTTTTAAGTCAGTTGTTAATAAGACTTCATCATGAATAAACGGGTTTCGTTTTCTAATGCACCACACATAATGGAAGTTAAAAGAGGTATAATTGAATTTCAAGCTTTCCGAGGAAATGATGGTAATTTTATTATTAAAGAATTAGTAATCTTGGATATGAACACATCAGTAGTTTATCATTATTTGTTCAAACCTCCAGTACCATTTAATAGACTAACAACTAAAGCGAAAGTTACAAACAAATGGTTGAACAAACATTTTCACAACTTAAGATGGGATGAAGGTTTCATTAATTATAACATGATGCCGCACATTATGAATCATTATTGCAAAGAGTTTAAAATTATCTACACAAGAGGATTGGAAAAAGCAAATTGGATACAATCATTTACAAGCAACGAAGTAATTAATGCAATAATTGATAAAGATTTCCAATGCTACTTCAACGAACTTTGTATTTCATCAAAAAGTTTTAAACATCGAAGGTCGCAGTGCGCTTTAAAGAATGCCTACCGCTTGAATAGTTTCCTTCAAAAAAGTGGTGGGGGTAGTGTCGACTATAAAAGTGAGAGCGCTACCATGACACAGCATGAGTATTACTCGAACCTCCGAAGAGACAACATCTCCAACGGACATTCTTATTTACAAGAAAATTAACAATAACATCAAGATGACATCGCAGAACTTACTTCAAAATTTGGTCGATCAGTTCAACGCTCATTCTAAATCATCAATTCTACCTACGAAGAAATGTTCTGAACTAAAAGAAGAAAAACATTACATCATTCATACGATCAAGAAAATGGAAACTTCAGTAGGTGATGCTATTAATTGCACATTGAGCGAGGCACCGTATACAATTGGTGACGAACCGAAGTTTCAAATCTTCCTACCTACACGTTTTGTACAACTTCTTCAAAATGAAGATCTTCGTGTAGTTCAACCCGGTGCACTCTATTTGGTTTCGCACGGACCAAGTGGAAATAACTCTACTGAACTTACAATTCATGTAACACCTACTATTGATTAGTTTGTACATAACATTGTAAATATTTGTTTGTAATTGTTTCTCAATAAATATGATATAAAACAAAAAAAAATAAAAAGCAACATATTGTAATGTCTTTGTACATTACAATATGTTGCTTTTTTAAAAATTCCACGGAATGACCTTGACCCAATTTTGTGTGATGATAAAAGCAGAAATCTACTTGTGAAGTTCATCAGTCTACGACTACCTATCGTACCGTACACATCTCGCTCACTCTATTGCTTAATATAAAAAACTAAATATGTCTCTCAAAGTCAAGTGTGCATCTTACGATACCAACACCATTACAACTTTTGAACAACTCGAAGATTTAACCAACGAAATGCGAGTTTTACTTACCGGTGGTTATCACTTAACTGTTGATGTTAGTGCTACTAATACAAGGATGTTCACTAAAACAAAATATTGCGATGATGAAATATTTATTTCTACACAACCTACAACTTCTTCATCGCCTACTGGTCAACATAACATCAAGTTCCAAAAATATTACCAATGTTGAATAACTTTTGACAAACAAAACTACAACTAAAGAATCACGTGTTGAATGTGAGTTAATAAAAAGGATGTGATACTTGAATAAATAATCATTTGCTTCTCAGCTCTCACCACGACAAGACCTATTTAAGAAAATGTTGTACAGAATGATGATTCAACTTGATGGAAAAATCTATGGAAAAGATTACAACACTGTTGAACAAATGACTAAAGATATAGATGTATTAGCTAAAGAAGGATACCAAGCTAAATTAATTTTGAAATTTCCTGAAGTACATCCGCTATCAATAGAAGAACTAGTTGCTATGGCTAAAGCTGAGAAAGATAAAAAGTCTGAAGAAAACAAAGAGAAACAAACTTCTTAAGTATCAACATTCCTTACATTAGTAAGGTATAATTTTTTAAAACTCCGTTTGGATGACCTTGAAATTAGCCCCACCACTTTTCATAGTACATAAAACTCGCTATTCAACACTATACACTCTTATTCTTTCACTGGACTCCGCAGCATCAACATGGAAGAGCAAAAATACAAGTACAAACCTCGTTACTGTTGTGAACAACAGTGTACAGATTTAGGACCAATGATGGTGGATGGGTTAGCTTGTACTAAATGTGAATTCTTCGGATCTTGTTATAACAAATGCAAAACAAAACAACTACCACCACCGGAATTGCGAACTTTCAAATTTTACAAATCAAGATATTTTCATACATGTTGTCCTCAAAGATGTTTCAAATTTCACCCTCTAGATCTTGCTCATTGTCAACGCACCAAGTCTCATCAAGATGATTTTTGTACACATATGATAAAAAGATGTAAATACAGATCAGATTGGTATTCCGATCCTGTAGAACCATCAAATGTGTAATTTCAGTTTTACACTCTTTTTTAAAACTTCATTTGGATGACCTTGGGATTTCCCCCACCACTAGTTCTAATTTTTATATAATATTAAATCATTCCACTTCCAACACTCTAACTAACAACATGGAAAACAAATTTATCAAGTTTGAACATATAATAACTGACAGGGAGGAGATGGAAGAATTGTTTCAAAACTTACTTTCTATCATTGACGAATATCCTATAAGATGGTTCAGAATTGTAGTTCAATATTTAAATCCTGGTGAATTGTTTTCTTCATCAAGTGAAGAAGATGAAACAACTACTTCGGTTCAAATAATTGAATTAAAAGACGAAGAAGAAGAACTAAACATTTTATTCAATCATAAGCTCAAGGTTCCCCATATAAAAGCCCCCTCCCTAGACAGCCCCCCTCCCTAGACGCCTGCTCAAGGTCACCATTATATAAGCCCCCTCCCTATGCGCCGATCCTCATTCCATCACCGACTCTCCAACAATGAACAACTCTCCATTGGCCCGAATGAATTCTAGTTTTGAAATAAACTCTAAAGAAGAGTTACAAGACATTTTTAATATTTTACAAGAACTTGTAGATAATTTTACAACCATCAAAATGAATTTGGAAATAACATACGATTGTCCTATTTGTGATAAGGTTGAAAGTTTAGACGAAGACAGTTTACTAAATCTAACTCCTGCACCATCTGACACTACTGATGGTAATAATGAAGAGCAACGTCTTTCCCCCACCACTTCTTTGTAATTCATCCTTTCCCCCCACCACTTCTTTATTTAACTAACATTTCTCCCTTTTACTTCTCATTCCGTCTTCGACTTCTGAACTATCAACATCACTTGTTTTAAAATTTCAAACACTAACACAATCATGATGGATATGATGGATGAAGTTCCCTTCGTAACTAGAATGGAAGAGGATAAATTGAAATTAGAAATTAAACGATTGGAAATGGAACAGGAAAACCAACTCGAAATGTTACATTTGTTCAAGCTTTTCAAATACATCATCTGGGGACTCTGCATTTACCTTCTCATCGTCGTCGGTGTTTGCATTTACAACTCTGTAATTCATCACAAAAGTTCAACATGTTTAAACTCTGCTGTTGCACATTAATTCTATGTTCACTAATAAAATTCAAAAGTTACTTCAACCTATCCTACTATCACCAACTAGTTCAACTTAGAACTATTTCTGGAGGTAGTTGGGTAGGCTTTTTTAAAACTTACTCTGGATGACCTTGACATACTTTCCAGATCCCATTTATAAATTTGAATTTCAGTTTTAAACTAACTTTTAATTTTGTTCAACTATTAAGAGTTTTGTTAACACCGTCAAATTTCAGTTTTCAACTAACTTTTAATTTATGTGCACTTTTAGTTCAACCCTAGTTACTTTATTCGCAAATTCAGTTCAACCGACCACCAACGCTATCGCCATCTCCACCCCAATATTTCAACATCTCTGCCCCCAACACTTGCCCGAACATCTGCCCGTAGGGGCAGCTGCCCGGACATCTGTTCGGTTTTAAAAATATAAAAGAAAGGTAAAGGAGTGGGGGTGGCGCATGCTCACCAATGCAAAACTAAGGTTTGAGGTTAGAATTATCCATGGCGGCCGCCATGTCTGGTTCAGTTTCGCCACATAGAGTCGGCGACCGGTTATTGGTCTAAAGGAGTGGGGGAAGGGGTGGTGGGGGAAGGTTGCCATTTTATAAGCCCTCTCCCTAGGCGGCGCTTCTCATTCGATCGCCAACTTTCAAACGATAAACACCTCTCCCATGGCACCAACCAATTATCCCGCTATCACCAACTACTTCAACTTAAAACTATTTCTGGTGATAGTTGGATAGAATTTTTAAAAACTTACTCTGAATGACCTTGACATATTTTCCACATCCCAGTTATAAGTTTGAATTTCAATTTTGAACTAACTCTTAATTTTTCTTCAACTGTTAGAGTTTCGTCAACACCAACGAATTTCAATTTTGAACTAACTTTTAATTTTATGCGCAAATTCACTTCACCCTAACGCCAACGCTATCGCCATCTCCACCCCAACCTATATGCCATAACATATAACTACAGCATCTCATATATACCCTCTAACCCCCACCGGAAGCTATGTGACATAGCAGCTGGCGCCAGCTGCCACGTCACGTGGCTCGGGGGGCACGTGGCCGGTTTTAAAAGTGGCCATTCCCCACTACTGGGGACTGAGGACGGAAATTAAAGAGCGTTGAAGCTAGGGAGCGTAAAACTCCAACGCAATTTTGCTCTAAAAACCCTCAAAGTTACAGCTTCAAAAGTTTATTGTTTCTTCTACCTAGATTTTGTTTAAAATAAATGCAATATAGTTGACGCTCGATAGCTCGAACTTCGAAAACTCCAAATCTTTGGCACCTGTATTTTTTATAAACCTGAATAAGTGAAGAAAATAAATTCGAACTCATTTTACAGCTATAATATATTCTCCATGAGAAGAATAGGGACAAAAGTGTACTGTGTAACTTAAAATTCAATATGGATAGGTTAAACTGTATTCAAATCTTAACCCCAAATGTCATTTACCACTTTTTGACGAAGGTTTATTTACATACCTCTGCAAAGGCCCCGGCTCACGAGTCACAACTGGTGCAGCGCTTCTCTACTGTTATATATCGTGCTTTACCTCTGTAAATCGAATGCGACTAAACACTACCTCTGTTACTGAAACTCTTCCTAAGTCAAACTATAGCCTACGTAACTCGAAGAAAATTTATGTCCCGTGAATTTAAAGTCAGCGAGTCACTTCTTTAAAAATGATATGACAAAAATAAATTTTATGATTTTAATTATATTATTATAAAAGCTAAATACAGTAATCAATCATTGCCGTGTATGGAAAACTTGCTAGTTTAATCGCTTCAGGGTAAAAACCATTAATGATAAATTAAATACTATTAACTGGATTTTAACTTAGGCCCTATTGATTACTTTTCATTCCATTTTTAACTACAGGTACCTTAAAAGTACATTAATGAACATTTATAATGCCTTAGTTTTCTCCATTACCCATCGATTAATTTCTCATTTAAAATGTCAACAGACTGTTAACTATTGAGTGCATTCGTGTTTAAAGAACGAAAAATCTATATCTGTAAAAGAGGAAGTATGTATTTATATATGTATGTTGCCTATGGACTCTGCGAGAGATTGTAATGAAACATTTAGGCATTATTAAGCATTATTCAAGGATGGTTTGTGTGAAGTTTGGTGCAAATCTGTCCAAAGGGCTCTGACCCAGAAGGCATACAATAGTTTGAAAAAAATCTGAAAATCTCTGTTTTATCCATTTATTGGTTGCTAAGAGACAAATTCAATTAAATAAACTGATTGTACGTATTCCAGCGATTTCTTATAATATAAGGTGAGCGTGACATTAAGTGAGCGTACCGAATGAGCGTAATTACCTATAAAATAAATACAATCACTGGCGAAGCCGTGATGGTAAACAGCTAGTTTGAAATCAATTTAAAACGTATAATAGTAAATTATCAACAAATATCAACAAATCTGTGGAGAAAATAATGTGAAATTATGAATCCTTTCTTTCCGTACCTAAAACGTTATCTACCAACCAGAACGTGTAGATTGCATTACAATTTTCAACTTTTCACTAGCAGGAAGTTCTTAACATATACATTTGGCGGGTATCAGGCCAGTCAGCTGTAGCTGATAAATCGCGCGGGAGGCGGCGGATGACAGTTTCGGCGGAGATGCGGGCTGTCTCTCTCACTTCCACACGTTCTCGGTAATGTGATAACCCAGCTAATGTGACATGCGGCCTATGTGACATCGCGGAGCTGGATCTCTAAGTCATCCGGGTCTCTGTTTGATGTTCCGCCACCAAGCGACTGACCATCAACTGTTGCTGTTATTGTGCTTTCTAGCTACGAACTTGAGCGTCATAAATCGTGTTTAAATTTTCGTTTTCCACGATATGGAGAAGAGACAAAAATGAAAAAATTGAAGTTCAGTATGGATAAACCGAATTTTATTTGCATTTTACATCTACAAGCCGAATCATACACTATAGTTTGCACACGGATCTCAAAAATAGCTCGAACGATTTCCTTCAAACTTTGCAAATAACTTAGTTCTTTCATAAAAATAATATAAATACCGTACAGATCTCTATGTAAGAAAAATTCTTATTTTTTATAATCCTTAATTGAATTTTTTTTTATTTCTACATTGTTCTTATGGAGTTAAAAATCAAAACAATGAAATAATGTAAACAACGGACTGAACTGTCAAAGTGAAGACCACGTAATCCAGTGTAAACAAGTGGTTTTACATGGGAGACAGTTACTAAATTATTAAATGGTAGGCCTACTAATGTAAAATAAAAATAATTTATGCTTTTTGAAAACGTACTTCATTATGCTGATTATGAATGTTTGGAAAAGTAATGTCAAAGCATAACCAATGGAGTTGTAGAGTTGCATTTGAATTTATAAATTAAAGCATTAGTAGTAATTATGAAAAAATCTGGTAATTAAATAATTAGAATCGACATGTTACAGATTACACATGTGTTTCGATTCAACAAATTACACCAGAGTGCAGCAACCGAGGTCTAAATTGAAACAGGCTGAAAGGCGAGTAAGTAGAGCGAACGAGCTCGTCTTGAACATGAAATAAGCCTTCTTGCACTGGGCATTTTAGTGCACTGTCTGTAACAAATATTACTATAAAGAATATTAATGTTTGAGTCTACCGAGCAAATGCCCTCCAGGTACTGTTACCCCTATATCGCAAGGGTTTAGGAAAATCAAAATTTTTTTAAAGATTTTAAACATATTTTTAGTCTAGAAATCAATTATTGCTTCTTTAGGTCGTAAACTCTTTGAGAATGTGAATAGACTTATATTTACTTAGGTAAGGAACCTAGAGAGGATGATAGAGCTCACTTTCTTCTTTGCTGGAAAAACAAGTCTGAGGATAAAGTGGCATTAAATAATCGGTATGTTAAATCATTATATATCAGTTGTGAAGATATCAGTTGTGTCGAGAAATTATGAACTCCTATATTTTAGCTATGTTACGCTACAATCACTTAAATGTTTAATGTTTATTGGGCGTAAAACAGAAAAACTTAATGCACCTTTTATAATCAATATTTTTTCATAGAATGCGGATCAGTAAATATGTTATGATTTAATTTGGCTGTCCTCTCTCTAAAAACATGTCATATTTCCAATCACGAATCAACCGGCCCTTAAAAATCAATAGTAGACCGCTGTTGATTAAACGAGCGTAAGAGACTGTTGCTCCAAATCAACACCTTGGGTGTATCAAGACTAACTCAAATTGACTTTTCACTTACACAACTCAAACATCGATAAGAGATGCGATCTCGCAATGGAATAAGCCAGCTTCGATATCGATATATCTGATTGCAAAGTACTAAAGACAAATAAACGATCGAAATTTATCGTTACGGCCGAACAAATCAAGGCGGTCGCGGGATCTCTCCTCGCTTTCCATCGTTTACAAGGCGTTTACAAGCGATTCCCCACCGAGTGCCGATAATTTGCCCGGGAATTAAACGGAAAATATTCAAAGAAGTCGATAAATAAAACACTGTCCCCTTATCAGATTTAAAGGCTAATATCGGTAGTCTTAAAGCAAACTAGTTGACGATGGTTATCGTGATTTAGACGGTGGAGATATCTGGCGATGGAATCAGCAATCATCGGCAGGTAGCACGTCAGGCCGCCGCTGGGAGCGCTGCGATCGACGTGCGTCTGCCTGAATATTCATAACTGGTTAAAATCAATAATGGAACGGTAATTGTGAGGGAGTTTCGAGTAATTTACATGGCTCTTATATCACGAGAGGCTCAATTACGGTTTGGTAGAAATTATATTGAGCTGAGATTAGTGGAGGAAAATATTTTCAAACTAAATTCTCAGTGTTGATCGCGGGTATTAATGGATTAGTAGTTTACCTTATTACAGTGCACAGTTTAATAAATAATTATAATTTAAAAAATCTTTGTTACGGTACCATCTACAAATAGATGCTTTCGAACATGTGTGAACCTATAAATACCATCGTTACATCAGATCTGCAAATTCAATAGTATCATAAAATCTCACTTTCAGTATTTTGGAAAGATTGGAACTTGTAGGTTTGAAACTACGAAGTGTGGTTGGTACGTAGGTCAATAAAAGGAATATTCGTAATTATAATTATTTAAAACTGTTATAACCTTAATTAGAATACTTGAGCATATGTGGATTAGGAAAATGATTTACAGAAAGACGAAACATATAGCCTTTACTGGTACTTAAGCATTTTTTCTCCGATTAATTTGTAGCTGAAATTCATTAGTTAGAGTGTACATTACAAAACCAATAAAATTTTGAGAGTTTTGATTGGATAAAAATATTAAAAGGGGTTGTGATATTAATAATGTTTGTTAAAAAAGATATATAATGACGATCATTAGATATAACTCATTACAATGCACATTAAAACAATAATGTATCAATAATGCATCAATGTTCCATGTTACAAACCCATTAAAACCCAACCAAAGGATGCATGGCAATTTACTACATAGATAAATAAAGATATCCCGTAATTTCTCACCTCCAATTCCAATAAAAATCGATCAGTACAAGCTATTGACCTGACCCGTATTATGAATAAACAGGTGATTAAAATGTATAGCGTGCGGTTGCGGTGGGGTCGGCGGACGGTGCGGTTGAGTGGTGGAGACCGCAGTGGAGGTTAGGAGTGCCCTCGCACCGACCGCGCTGCTATTAATGAATTTGTATTGATTAGTAAGTCAAATATTACAAGCTTTTCAAACTTAAATTTAAATTTTAACTGAAAATACCATTAGTATTTTTCCCTTTGCTGTATTATTGGCCGAGTAAAGAAAATATTGTTAAACAAATATAAAAAAATTGTATCAAATAAACTTAATTTATCAATGGTTCACAAAAGAAAACTAGCCTATGTTGGATAATACGAGCACAAGGTGAATGATGGATAGCGGAAGGCGGGCTACAATTTAATCCAGATCAAAAATTATCTGAAGGTCACTGAAATTCATTAAATCCCACATGACACTTCCTACACGTATTTAATCTCATCAGTTACCAGATGTCGCCACTAATCATATAAAACATCGAAACCCCTGTCAACCGCACTGTCACCTGCTTTAATCCGGGAAAAACCCAATCAACAAGCATTAGAGATATACATCACATATAACGGAACGGTGGCAAAAACGACGTTTCCGAGTCGAGAAACACGACACGACACGTTTTAGGCGTCAGGGGACACGGCAGCAGCTGAGACTTCGGAATATATAATCCAAATCGGGTAGCCGAACCTGGCGGGCGCGTAGGCCTGGTCACCGATCACTCAATAGCGTAGAAATTGATTTGGGGCAGGCATTACGCTGACTGAAGAGTGGGCTACGTTATGTGTTTATCTCTACATTTACTGGCCCCCAGATTTATTGGATTGCCCAGCGTTATTTAAGACACCGATGTAGAGGTGTTGAACTAAATGTAGATGCTATCTACCCCCACCCTTTGATGATTTGGGGATTTTTGAGATGCGGAACTCCCGTGGCGAGTGATTGGTAGCCGTTGTTTCTGTTAACGAATTCATTCCGAATGGAATTTTATTTTGACGAAGTGCGAGCAACCGGTTTATTACCGGTTATGTGATAAGATATTACTTTTATTTGAAGAGGTAAGGTTTTATGGATTTATGTAGGAGTGTATGTTATGGGTGCTGTTATAGAACAATATTTCTTCGCTCAAAAACTATTTTTTATGTGACTAATTAATATTTCATGTCTTTGATTTATTCCGAAGCTTATTTGAAACACACATCACAAAATCTGACAAAATAAATTATTCGAGGAAGGATTTGAAGAACGGTCACAATTTAAAGGCACACAAACTGCATAAATATGATGATATACGCAATATATGAAAAACAAAAAAGTATAAAACAATCTTAGAAACTTCCCATTTTATCATTGCATTTTAAATCTTCAGTCCAACAAAAATAAAATGTTTACGAAAGAAAATAATTACTATATGCCATCAAGTTGGTTTGACATTTAAAATGAAAGTGGTGTCCAATACATTTTATGAAAATTTTGAAAGAAAATAACAATACTGGTTAGGAAATCAATTTCAAAATATATATTATTTTATTAAGAGTTTAATTTTTGCCTGAAACTAGAGAAGCAATCTAGACAACCCCAAATAGTTGAATATGCCTAGCAACCCCTTATATCACAACTAGCATTTATCGGAGATTCACATGTCGTGAATCTCCGGTCCGATTTTGATTCCGATTATCGGTTCGAGGGGCACGTTTTTCATATCACCCCCGCCATCGGTGCTCTGTCACGGATTGGCGGTAGATAGCGCGCGGATCGCACGGACTGTCTTCGACGAGTGGTTTACTGGTGGATAAGCCGGGACAGATCGCGGAGATCCGACAAGATGCGGGGCTGATACAAAAGTAGCGCTTGTGGGTTTGTGGAAGTTGTATAGCCTTAGGATTCTAGGTTTACTTTAAACTAATAGGAGGGAATGTTTTAAGGTTCGTGTTAAGTGTGCGGAGAAGAGTTCTTTTATGTTTTTAATTGTGTTCGCTGCTGTCTGAGGATATCTCCCAACATAATCACTACTATTATTAACTCTACGAATTGCAAATGAAGGTCGTAAGATTAGTTGGTTAGTTCGCACCTAAAGATCAAATCTATGTTTGAAGAAAATATTGGGAACTAATTTACATCACTGATTTTGATATTCCTGGGCATTGAATCACATCTCATAATTAGGTAGGAAAATGTTTAGAACCTAATAATTTGACAAAAAACATACAAGCAGGACGTTTATTACTAACTACAGTAATTTTCTGGTTATAAATAGATTTTTAAAATTAACTTTTTTGGGGCTGTAATGGATCATAGGTAAATGGCCAACTACTGCATTTATATATTTTGTAAATATATAATACAAGATATAGAAAATGTAACATCTTTCAAATGCAGAACACATAAACCTTCGAGCCAGGCACAACACAACCAAACACATATAAATTGACAGAACAGTTTAATCGTTGTGTTGCTATTGTCCAGGTTTTTTACCAGGAATTTTATGGTTAATACCAAAGTTTTGTGTACACATGGTAACAAAATAAAAGGCCACATTATTTTTGGACATAAAGAACTTACACAAAATATAGAAATATTGTAATCAAACTTCGAATTTGATAACAAATCCTTAAAATTCTCAAAATATTTTAACACATTAAATAATATTTTTCGTGGACTTAGGAATTTTTTTCATTATCCGAATATTCGACAACCTTAGCATGGCATATCACGACCAAACTGATGAAATTAGCGTGGCGACTACACGAAGGAGAAAAGACGCTAGAAATCGAAAGAAACTGAGTAAATCTAATTTGACCAGAAAGTCACGCGGAAATAGAGGACACGACTGAGGATAGGGTCTGGACACAATGGGACGGGGTCAGACCGTGACAATTAAGTCGAAGCTCCACGCCGATATAGCCCTTCCAGCAGGTGGTGAACCTGGCTAACTAGCAGGGCGACCAAGAGAAAGGGTCCGATAACTGTTTAAAAGTCATACGTCTAGTTAACTATACCATTGACTATGTACACTAACGTGAATAGACCTCTCATCCAATGCATTTAGTTTGAGGCAAAAATTTGGAAACTCGGTGTACGCCGCACCAGAGTCTTTGTCATAGATCTCGTTATTATTCAGCTGAATTTACAGTGCTGCAAACACACTTTACCAAAACATAAACAAAACTTTCTGTTATAAAATGTTTTATCCAGTTGAGAAGAGTGGTAATACTGATCTATCTATCATATGTTACCTGTACTTCCATGCACGCCGCACGAGATCGCACCACTGTCAATATGCTTCACACACGCCTATCCTATGAGAAGTCTACTCACGTTAGTGTACATAGTCAATGACTATACATAAAATGTTACTGTAAGTGACACTCAAGTGTCGGATTTCAAAAACACGTTTAACTTAAACGCAGTTTATTCAATGTTAAAAATACTGTCAGATTTGGTTTATCTCGAATTTAGTTTTCAGCTGACTTCGGGAGCACCATCACTTACAGTTAGTTTTCATATTGTTGTTAATGTTTTTGATAGGGTGAGTGCACCAGTGAATGACCGTTTAAGGTTGAGTTTCCACTTGAATCTTACATGGTAAATCAGGCTTTTACGCTACAGTGTAGGGAATAGTTTAAATGTCTTGCCCGTATTCTTCTGTAGTTCCTAATGGTAAAACTTAATGCATTATGTTAAAACAAAGTATTGAAAAATACAATTTATCATACATAAATCATTGCACCAGTGAATGACCGCCTATCCACCAGTTAATGACCGGTGTTTCCCCAGTGAATGACCGGTCATTCATTGGTATCAGAATACCAACTATTTAGCATGAATGTACCAGTGAATGACCGTTAAAAATAGGTCAATTGAGACAAAAGCCACCACACAATAATTGCGTAAATATTGTATTTCTTGCAAATTAAAAAAAAAAAATATATATATTGTATAGGCTCAAAAAAAAATTAACATTGAAAATCGTTTAAAGTACCACCATTTTGTAACTGAAAGTTATACAAAAATTAAATTTAAACCAAATGTTAATCTTACCTACAAAATTTTATTATTTATTTATCTATAATCGTTTTTGAGACAATGAGATTTATATAAAATAAAATGCACACAGACCAACAGACAGAAAATACATGTTTTTTTATTTTATTTTGGTGTGTATCTACGCCAGTGGCATTTTTTAACGTTTTGACGGGGAACGGTCCAAACCCCAGTCTTGTTACTATCTAACATCGACCAGTTGTTAGAAAGCATCATTAATTAATAGCCCAATGACAAATGGCAACTGGGTCAGGAATCGAACCTTTAAAAAGCTACTAACTTTTCTTAGGATCGAACCGGCAACCTTTGAATTCAAAAGCGAGCACTATAACCACTCAGCTACCCAGCTAGTTACATCGTATTTTAAAATTGTATTTACACCACTCTCCCTCCTCGCCACCGAATAAGCTGTTAAGATTCTCACAGAGTCGAAGCTGGAACCCTGTATATTAACAACATTAACCATTTCCAGATCGTTAAAATTGAGATTCTAGTGAATGACCACTGTTCTTGTAGTAAATTTCCGTAAACATTAGGCCCCGGTCAAATTTTGGTTTATTGCACCCACAGGATTTCTGATGTTTTTTAGTGCTTCCTAGCACTTAATCTGCCAGAAAACATTGTTTCCAAAACGTTTAAAGAAAATTGATCAAAATCTAGTGAATGACCGAAATGGTCATTCACTGGTTATACCAATAGTTGTGATCCAGTAAATGACCGACTGTATAATTAAATTGTTGGTTATGATTTTGGTATTAAAATGAGTACAGAACTGCACCTTAACATGTTTACTGTTAATTCCATTTATTATATTGCAGTTTCAATCAATAATCAAAGAACAATGAAGAATACAGCTAACCTTGTTTGTACGATACGCTATAGTGGGGAAGCTCTAGATGAACTGGGTGGAACACTTAATTTTATTTGTGTTACAAACAGATGTTTGACACTTTCTTTTTGAACCAGTGACAGGGAGGATCCAAATCAGAATCCAAAGTTACTTTTAAGACCGTGTATGATAGACTAGGCAAAAGGTAAAGCTTAATATACTGTTTTTTATACGAAACGGTCATTCACTGGGGGGTGGTCATTCACTGGTGCACTCACCCTACTATCTAAACAAACGTGCTGCACCATGGTGTATCAAAATTGGGGTTATCAAAACAATAATCAACTTTCACAGCTTACTGTTTAAAAGCAAGGCATTTTAAAACAAGAACTAGTATACAAGTTGCTCGGGACAATGAAATTTAGTTTGGATACTTTTCATTAACTATTGTACGTTATCCGTGCTGGTATACACACTTAATTTCTTGTTTAACATACTCTCTTTGGGGTGTATTATTATAGACCCTCGCAGACAAAAAGGATGAGTACATATTTTACAATGAGATTGGCTGAAACAGCCATCATGAAATACACTGATATCTATTTAGAACTAAGCTTTTTTTACTCAATTAATAGAATGACATGAAATATAACACAATGCCAACATGTCGCAATTATGGTATTTCGAGTCTTGGTTTTCCAACGTGGTCACCCTCTGTTGGGTAAGAACATTGCCTGATCAGCCCCATAGGCAGAGAAGATTGTTCAATACCTCCCCATCCTTTGAATTTCTCACCTCCAATATGCCATTAGAATCTCCTTCGTGGTTCTAACCAAAACACAAAAGTAGTGTGTTTTGGTTACACCTAGACCGGAAGTCGTGCCATCTGCCCGAGCAGCTGCTCGCGAGCAGTTGACTCGGGCAGGTGGCGCCAGCTGCTATGCCATATAGCTTCCGGTGGGGGTTAGAGGGTATACATGAGATGCTGTAGTTATATGTTATGCCATATAGGTTGGGGTGGAGATGGCGATAGTGTTGGCGTTAGGGTGAAGTGAATTTGCGCATAAAGTGGGGTTGAACTAAAAGTGAGCATAAATTAAAAGTTATTTCAAAATTGAAATTCGTTGGTGTTAAGGAAACTCTAACAGTTGAACAAAAATTAAGAGTTAGTTGAAAATTGAAATTCAAACTTATAACTGGGATGTGGAAAAATATGTCAAGGTTATCCAGAGTAAGTTTTTAAAAATTCCATCCAACTATCACCAGAAATAGTTTTAAGTTGAAGTAGTTGGTGATAGTGGGATAATTGATTCGTGCCATGGGAGAGGTGTTTATCGTATGAAAGTTGGCGATCGAATGAGAAGCGTCGCCTAGGGAGAAGGGCTTATAAAACGGCAACCTCCCCCCACCACCCCTTCCCCCACTCCTTTAGACCAATAACCGGTCGCCGACTCTATGTGGTGAAACTGAACTAGACATGGCGGCCGCCATGGATAATTCTAACCTCAAACTTTAGCTTAGCTGAAGAGAATAGAGGATAATGAAGTAGGAATTGTGGTGAGCGCATTTATATAAGGAATGGTGGGAGTAAAATAGGAAAACCTGTTGAACACAGTCGATAGGAGTAATAAGTTCAAAGTTGTGGAAGCATAACATAGAACGTAAAATGTCGTGAATAACACTATCATCAACGTTAACCTGCGAAGTTGTAGAGGAATATAACGGGTTAAAACTGTATTTCTTCCTAACTCTATTTAAATTAGTTCTACACTTTGAAATTGAAGATTTAGAAGTACTTCGTAATATATGTTGTGTTCGCAAAAGTTTTAACCTTAAACATTGTGCAACCATTATAGCTAATGTGTTACATTCAGAAGTTAAAAGAAGACTGAGGTATAAAATGAAGTGTAAAGGATATTGAAACAGAACACTATAGTAGTAATATTTGAGGTTAGAATTAACTAGACTCATTTAATGAAGTGGCTAGGAAGCCACATGCTGATGAATGCTAAATTGCATGTTAGAAGTAATGAAGTAGTCATAAAATAAAAACTAATGAGAGGTGATCACTGCGAGGATGCAAGGTAATGAATGTTTGTGACGCGATAAACTATCCGCTTTTATAGAGGCAGTAATAACCCTATCTAGCCAAATGCCGGCAGATGCCGACCAACTACCTGGTTTTATAGCGCCAATTACTCCGGGCAGCTGGCGGACAGATGGCAAGAGAAGTAGGGGGCTTTGGGGCAATGACCGGAAAGGTCAATGACCCTCCCCCCCCCCCGAAAAAATGGAGCACCCCCCCCTTCCCCTACCACCCCTTCCCCCACTCCTTCCCCCACTCCTTCAGGCCAATGACCGGTCACCTGGTCATCGTCGGTCGCCGACGATAATTCTAACCTCAAACCTATGCGCATGCAACAAGTACTTTGGATCGGAAGAGTGACTATGCTATTGCGCATGCGCCTAGTCCTGTATTACTCACTTTAGCGCTACTTCGCATGGATAATTCTAACCTCAAACCTTGGTTTTGCGTCGCTGCCCATGCGCCGCTCCCCACTCCTTCGCCTTCCTTTTATACTGCTGCGAACTGGACTGGATTGAACACTGTACTGGAGTGAAACAACTTCCCCCACTACTCGAGAATCCGAGGAGCAATACGAGCCTGATCTTAGCGTCAGTCGTCAACAAACTTTCATAGCGAAAGGTTGTTGGCGACTCAGCAAGAGGTTTCAAATATATAGTAGGCCTATATATATTTGAACTTCTTATACTACGTTGCGTTTTTTAATGCAATGTGGTATGTGTGTGTGTGTATTAGTTGTAAGTTGTATTTAATTTAAGAAATAATTTGCGCATTGCGATGTTAGTTATAAGTTGGGTTTAGCATTAAGGTGTATTAATTTTTAAGAGGTGTTTAGCATTAAGGTGTATTAATTTTAAGAATAATGATGGTATTTGGTTGTGTT